>PVJI01021714.1:0-26600 GCA_004026765.1 Micronycteris hirsuta
CAGGGGGTCTCTGGAGGGAAGCTCAGAGGCAAGACCTGGGAACGGCAAAGCGGTGACTGAGGTGGAGTCTGCTGGGGACTGCCAGGTTCTTCTGACCTGAGCCAGGACTTTGGATCTTGGCATCGGGCTGTCAGCGGGCCAGAGTCACACTCAGGGAAAGAAATGACCCTGAGACAGGCAATTCTCTGCCCCATGGGAACTTCCCGGTGAGGGCGCTGCCATGGTCACCGGGGCTCCAGCAGGGGTGCTGGGTGTGCAGACACTGGTTGGCTTCTTTGGGAGTCCTGGGCAGCCACAGAATGTGGGGCCTGTGGAGCCCAGCCGAGGTGGCAGCTCTGGGGATGAAACTGAGCATTTCACAAGGATCAGGCCAGTCCCCATGATGTAGAATTTCAAGGACCGTTAGTTCTGGACACAGGTCTCTGTCAGTCTGTCACTTTGACAGGCCCTCTTTTCGGAATTAATCTGTGGCACAGACATGGCAGGCCAGCCTGGCCCTGCAGCCCTGAATCCACTCCTGACCCCCCTCTGCACAGAAGCCTTGCAGAAGTCCAGCTTTACTGCAACCTTTTAGGGTGGGTAGCTCCGAAGGAGGTGTGGCAAGGCGCAATGAACAAGTCCAGACACTCTCTCTCTGAAGCTCTGGGGCCCAGTCAGCAGTCTTTTCTCTCTCCCACTGACTGAACTACCACAGCAAAATTTTCTTTATTTTTAAAAGGTTTCTTTTTACAATCAGTAGACACAACTACAAATCATTAACAGCTCTAAA
Organism: Micronycteris hirsuta; assembly: GCA_004026765.1. Taxonomy (NCBI): domain Eukaryota; kingdom Metazoa; phylum Chordata; class Mammalia; order Chiroptera; family Phyllostomidae; genus Micronycteris; species Micronycteris hirsuta. Next base: position 770 of record PVJI01021714.1, read on the forward strand.
AGGTTGACATACAAGAGTACTTTTAATTTTCACCTAGGCTTAAACAAATGGATGTTATGATAAGGAGATTTGCTAATCTGCCTATTAACCAGGAAACAGTATTAAACTACAAAACTCTAGGTCCTAGTTAATGGCTAAACATATATTTTTACAGTCTTAGATCTCTCTGAGTTAAAGATGTATGCAGAGGTTGCTCTTTGTCCTTCTGAGATTTCACGTAGGCAAAGACATTCTTAACCATTAGCCACATTTGTTAAGCTTAGATGTTTGGCTACCTATCAGGTCACAGGAAGGTTTTATTTACATTTTTCTGAGATGTGAATCTATTGTTTTGTTTAACCTTTTACTAAAATCTACTATTTTCAGCTAAAAGCTTTCTAACTTCTCTAGTAATAAAACATTCCTGCTCAGTAGTGAATTTCTGGCTTTGGAAAGAACTGTTTAGATATTTCTTAGTAAATGGCTTCTCTAGCAACTAGCAGTTGCTTCTGCTTGTAGTGTTCAGGTTGTTGGTTTGCTAAATGGCTTAATTCCTTTCATGTCGGGGGATAGGCCTTTGTTTTTCAGAGGTCAATGAGTATTTCCACAGCCACATCATGCAAGCCATAAGCTAGATTTGGGGTGAACTGCCCCTGGTCGCCTGCCGCTGTGTAGCTGCGTCCCGCCCATATCTGACTCTGCCGAGAAATGGGTATGGGCTAGTTCCCCGCAAATCAGCATTCATGGGTCTGATGCAGCATGGCCTTTAACACTGCCTGAGGCTGGGAGGTGGGGCCACCGGGAGACCTGAGGAATGGGACCTGGACCACAGCTGCTCATGGCTTTGTCTGCAGTCCTCAGGGGGCCTGAGGGGAGTGTGACTCAGACTGAGGTTTTTGTCTCACTTCCCCGTCTGCCTGTGTCACTGTGAGCATTAATACTACTATGCCCTGCTGCACAGTAATAATCAGCCTCGTCTTGGGCCTGGGCCCCGCTGATGGTCAGGGTGGCCGTGTTCCCCGAGTTGGAGCCTGAGAATCGGTCAGGGATCCCTTGGGGCCGGTTGCTATCACTATAGATGACCGTTACAGGGGCCTGGCCGGGCTTCTGCTGGTGCCAGGAAGCATATTTATCTCCAATGTTGTCTCCCTCACAGGTGATCGTGGCTGTCTGTCCCAGCTGCACTGACACCGAGGACGGCTGTGTCACCTCATAGGAAGACACAGAGCCTGCAAGAGAGGAAAGGAGAGGTGGCTTAAGGATGTAAAACCCCTTCCCAGGAGACCCTGGCCTGCCCATGCTGGAGCAAACTACAGGGATTCTCTGGGCCATCAGTCTCAGCCCAAGTGTCCCACGGATCCAGCTGACCCATGAAGTCTGTGAAGAAATGAGGACCCTCCTGTCCCCTTCTCCTGGCAGGTGCAGCCCCTCAGGCTCACTCAGACCCGTGAGCACAGTGGAAGGTACAGGACCATCATGCCTTTATCCTGCAGCAGAGCCAGGGGCATTGGGACCCCAGGCAGTGCCCTGCTGAGCTTAGAGTCAGGGTCAGGCTTGTCCAGATCCCTGGGGCTGGGGAAGGGGGAGCCTGGGGGCAGCACCTGTGCAGTAAGCGAGGAGGCCGAGGAGGAGAGGGGTCCAGGCCATGGTGGAGGTGCCCCGCTTGTGCTCCCTGAGGCCTGAGGCTGGGCAGCTTTCCTCCCAGGCCTCTCTTATCCCCTTGCTGGAGGGACAGCTGCTGGGTATGCAAATCAGCCAGGGCTCAGGGCTGCTGCCTGAGGAGATGTGTGCTTCCTGATGGGGGCCCAGCCTGAGAGACTGAGGGAAGGGAGGGGCGATCCCTGCAGACCCCACCTCATTCCCAGGGTATCCAGTTCATCCCCTGGTGCCACAGAGTGGGGCTGACATCTCCACCCCAGACTGTCTCATGGCTTCACTCCTGGGCAGGCCTGGCCACAGCCGAGCTCAGAGGTGACGTCTGTCTGCATGTTCTGAACCCACTATAGAGTATTAACTGTAGCGGTGATGATATGAGCCTTAGGGCCGAGCAGGGTCCCACCCCAGGGACAGCGTGTGAGCACCAGAGCCTGAGTGACATTCCCACCTTGCTCAGGGGACATGGAGCACTAGGAGCCCCTGGGATGCTGCAAGTTTCTAAGTCAGTTCCAGCTCCTGGGACAGGCCATAGATGCTGTGCCCCGTGTCCCCAGTGGGCGCTAGTACCAGGTCAGCCCCAGTGCTAGAGAAGGTGTGACAGTTACAGAGTGTGAGCATGAGTGGGGTGGGCTGGACAGGAATGAATTACATGGACCTGAGATGGGAAAACAGGCCAAATCTACAAGAACCCAATCTGAGAGACTCAGTCAGAATGCTACATCATCTGTGTCAAAGGTGAAAGTGTAGAAAACCTAGTACTCTTTTAAAAGGTGGGATGTGGTGGTAAGTATTCCCCCTTTTACCACAATTAAACATTGTAATTATTAATAAATAGACAGATAGTTCCAAAACATGAATTACAATAATCCCCTGCATGGTAGAATTCCTCATGTCCAGCTCCTCCCAGTCTCCAGGAGGCTTTGCCAGGTGGTCTCTGCTGCCCCCTGGTGGCCTCCCCACACTGGCTGCAGGGGGAGCAGGTGTGTGATCTGTCCAGGTGCAGAGTCTGAACTCACTGCTCAGGTGGTAACTCCCTGATCCATGGATGCGGGTCTCAGGGACGGGGGATTGCTGTTCTCTACAGAACCACCACCGGCCTCACGACCAGGCACAAGCGGCTCAGATCACCCATAAAAGTACGAACAGGTTCCTTGGGAGGAGGAGCGGGCGGGCCCACCTGAAGCATTTCTCATATCCCTGGGGTGCCGGTTTGATTCCAAGGTTTGCATGGGGGACCCAGGACTCGGGGACGGCCTCTCACTGATGCCACCACTAGCGTAGGTTGAAAATAGGGTGCTGCTGGCAATTGTCCCAAAGACTGAGACGGTAGACACTCACCCAGCAAACAGTGACGCAGCCCCACTCTGTCTGCCAGACACTCCGTCCTGGGTAAGACATGTGAACGGGACCAGTCCTGCCTCACAGATGCTAGTGTGCACATGGGGGCACACAGTGGTCATGCTGGTTCGGGTGACACAGCACAGTCACCGCCACTGTCTACCTGTATGTTGTCTCCTGTCCTCATTAACAGCAGATCTTTGCTCCTCCCTGGTCTCTCTTGGCCGGTATTGAATTTTGTGCTGACCCATGGGTGTGTCACTCAGCTGGATATTTTCCCTAAGAACTTTGGCTCTTGTGAAGGAATGGGACAGACTACATTTGTGTGGAATCTGCCACCTTGACCCTGGGTGTGACAGCTGAGCTGCAGCGGCCGTGCTGAGGTCCGTCTGCAACAACATGAGAGCAGAGCCTCCACTGGAGAGATGATGGTAAAGAAAGCGAGAAGGACTTAGGACCTCAGAGGGCTGGAGAGGGTCTGCGGATCACCCGTTCGAGTCCAGCCTTGTTGTAGGTGGAATTGAGGCTCCTCTCTGTATTCCTCTCTGGGTGATGACCAGGAACCATCCTTCTTGCCACTTTGGATTCAAGGTCCCCCAGGGAGTGTGTGAAGCTGTAGCTTCCTTGAGAGGCAGCCAGTATTTGATTTAGCTTCCCAGTAAATTATGTTCATAATGTCTGATTTCCTTCGCTCCCTTCCTGTGTTAACATCTAACTACAAATGCTCACACGATGATGTTCGTGGCACCTGTGTGCATAATGTTGCCAAGTGGGTACATTCCAGATGCTCTTCCTCGGTGGACAGTTAAACAGACCTTGGCCCACCTGGGCGATGGAAGACCGCTCAGCAGTGAAAGGAGGAGACTCTCATGCAACGGTCATTTGGAGGAGCCTCCGAGGGATTAGGTGGAGTGAACAATGCCAACCTCAAAAGGCTAAATACAGTAGGGCTTCATTTTTATTTCTGTACCTCATTTCCACAAAGACAAGATCTTGTCTTTAGAATTAATTGGCGAGTGCAAAGGAGTGGTGATCTCAGAGGGAGGAAGTAGATGTTGTTATAAAAGGACAGCAGGCGGGATCCTGTGGTAGTTGAATGTTCTGTGTCCCAACCACTGACGTGGATACGTGAATCTACGCCTGCTATCAAATCCCGCAAAACAACACACACACACACACACACACACACACACACACACTATACCCAGCAATTCCACTCCCAGGTGTTTACCCAAGTGAACTGCAAACTAATGTCCAAACAATCACCTGTGAAATGCTATAAAGTTTTTAAGTGAAACTGCCAAAGAGCGGAAACTGGAAACTCCCAAATGTCATTAACCGGGGAATGGATAAGCATCCTTAGGCTCATCTGTGTGGTGGAATTCCACTTGCAATGAAAACGGAAAGAACTGGTAACACACAACAACATGGACGGATCTCCGGGGATCATGCAGAGTGAGAGAAACCAGAACGATGAGGCTGCCTTGTGTTGTATGACTTCATCTGTGTGACTTTCGTGCTAAGGACAGACGACGGATTGGTCATTGTCAGGGGTCGGGGCGGGGAGAGGCTCTAACTGCCCAGGGCCTGTGGGCTTTAGGGGCACTGATGGAGCCGTCAAACATCGTGCTGGGGGCAGCGGTTACTCCTCTGTATGCCTTTGTCAAAACCCACAGAACTGTCCACTAAAAATACGCACTTCAGTGCATGCAAAACAAACTGAGTTTCAAAACAAGAAAAATAAATTGTGGCGGTGAAGTCACCCTGGGCAGACTCCCCCTGAGAGTCTCTTCAGGAGGAGAGTCCGTTCTCTGCAGTAATCAGAGAACACACCGCAGGGAGAGGCGGCCTGAGGCGGCAGGCAGCGTGCCCACCTGCAAGGCCGTGACAGCAGCGCCCGCAGTAGAACTAAGTCAGGCGCAGACTCCAAGCATCGGTTTTGCTCTTTTTAAGGGACAAAGCCTGGCAAACACATCCGTGTGCGTTCACAGACTCACGCACTGGCGCAGAGAAGACAATGAGGAACGAACGCGTGAAGAAGGAGCAAACAACATGGGGAGACGATGTTCTGGCAGAATTAAGGAGAAGGCGACCGACGGGGAGGAGCGCAGAGGCGGAAGCAGACTGACAGGCAGGAGGGGACGGCGGGGAGGGACGCCTCCTGAGCGCACGCCCCGCCGTGTCAGCTCCAACTGTCTCCAGGTGCGGATTCTGTGACCGGTTTCAGCTGCTCCCTGGACTAATTGTCACCAGCTCTTCGGGTACGAGAGATTCCCCTCCTGGGACAGTGACCCCATGTAGTGTCCACTCTCAAGACCCTGCTAACGGCACATAAATGAATTCTTCTTTTTTTTTAAGATTTTATTTATTTATTTTCAGAGAGAGGGGAAGGAGAAAGAGAGGGAGAGAAACAGCGATGTGTGGTTGCCTCTCACATGGCCCTCACTGGGGACCCGGCCGACAACCCAGGCATGTGCCCTGACTGGGAATCGAACCGGGACTGCTTGGTTCCCAGCCCGCGCTCAATCCACTGAGTTACACCAGCCAGGCCATAAACAAATTCTTTTGACAGGAACGTTGGCTCCTGCTCCCAGAATCCCCTGTGTCGGTGACTCCGTGTGTGGGACAATCCAGGGGGACACTGACACTTGTCCTTCACACCGTTCACTGCTTTCCAACGACAGTGCTGACAGCGGTCTCACCGAGGCCCAACCCTGGCACAACCCTGACCTCCAGGAATGCCCTTTCCGGGGCCCTTTGTCCCTCTAAACTGGGGTGTGAGGTGGCAGCCCCCTCGCTGGCTGGTCACCATCTAAGCACAGCAGGGGACGACCCGAATCTGCCCCCCCCTCCAGTCCCTGTCGTCACTAACACGGTCGTCCCTCTGTCTGTCCATCGAGGCCACTGCTGACTTTCTTCCACGCTACCAGCACCACAGGCCCCGCGTGGCCCTGGACCAGGTGAGGTCCACACTCGGGTTGGGGCTTCATCCCCACAGTCCTCCCACGTCCCGTCCTGCAGTGAGTGGTGAAGGACGCTCCCGCCACTAGAGACCCCGCCGCAGCCTTGTTTGGGACAAAGTCGCTGTGTCCCTTGAAGAGAACAACCGTTGACTGGAGAGGGGAGGATGGGGATGGCTCTGGGGCCCTGTGACCCCAGCCCCTTGGCTGACCGAGGTCACTGCAGGACTGACCCTGAGTCCAAGTCCTCCTGCTCATGAGGCCCCTGTCCACTCCCTCCCCGGAGACCAGCCTCCTTTTCCCTCCTGCCCCTCGAGGTCACACAGGCCATGGGCAGCTCCTGGGTTTTCATCTGAGAATCAGTCACTGGGGACCAGCCTGACATTCGGGGACCAGCTCTGAGACCCCAGGTCACGTCAGTGTCCTGCGGTCCCTGTGGACAACAGGCTGCTCCGTGATGGCTCAAGGCCATGGCCATACAAGAAATGGGTAGTGTTTCCGTTTCCGGAGAGATGCGGAGGAAACGAACTCGTCCAGTGAACTTGTTCCTTGAAATGTTTTTGAAATGGAGCAACCACAGAGCTGAGACGTAGGGGGATCAACATGTTTTCATGTCAGTGTCCGCCACCCACCATGCTCTGCTGCTGTCCCAGTGGACGTGGCCTTGCACTGTCCCCTGTAAGGTCCTGTGGGCAGATGTGGAATCTTCCTTGTCACCACAGGCTAAGAATCTGGCACAGCTGGAGGACTCAGCCCATGCTCCATGCGGGTGCTGCCCCAGACCTCCCACAGGCACCCGCTTCCCTCCCGGACCAGCTCTGCTCCCACCACGGGCTCAGGTCTCTGTGCTGCCTCTGCTGAGGGACAAGCGCTTCCTGCCGGACCTCAGTCCTGACAGCGCTCCTGCTTCACCCCAAGGTGCAGCTGAGTAAAGACACTCCCTGCAGAGGACGTCCAAGGTCACCTCTGGACACCAAGATCTATCTCCCTTCGCTGAGCAGAGCCCCAAGTTGGGGGTAAAGGGCCTGATGGCTCCTGGGGATGCGGTCACATCAGCCAGGCCACTTTCCCAGGCTCATGTTTCTGCCTGGGGTGGGCTGTCCCAGAGTAGCTCCCGTAGCCCGTGGCAGAGGAGGCAGAATGTACAAGGCGGGACTCACGAGGACCCGGAATTTACTTATTAAAAATTGCATATTGATTCTTACATGTTTCAATGTCAGGCACCTTCAAACAACTCTCTGTTTGATCCAATATTGAAATGTTTTTCTCCACTGCTCAAAACAGTTTTTAAACTTGTCAATTTTGATGCCTTTTAGTACTTCTGCCATTTTTTGTTTCATCTCTTCCACGTTGGCAAAAGATTCCCTTGGAGGACTATTTTTTTTTTAACAGGGAAACAAAAAACAATCGAAAAATTTTACATTTGGCAAGGGGCAAGTTCAGGTGAACAGGAAGGATGGGAGGTGGGGGTCCTGCTATTTTTGGTCAAAAATGGGTGAACACTCAGGCGGTGTGGACAGGTGCACTTGTCAATCACCCATCATGAAATGGGCAAGCGGTTGAAAGAGTCTTCAAAAAAAATTCACTGAAGCCATACACAGCCTCTCACAACAACACCAGCTGGTACACGGATACAGATGAGTTCTAGAACACTCAGCTAGTGGGGGAATCCAGCACTACAAGGGGCCTGTCCTCCAGAAGATAATTCCACTTGGGGGCGGGTACCCCCTCTTAAGTGTCATCAAAATGACCTAAATTGTGACCCTCCTTTGCTTCTCCCTAGTGGTGTTCTGGGGAGCAGGTACGGGATGATGGGATTTGCACAGAGAAGAATCAAAATCTCAGCATCTTGGTGATGGACAGGGTGCAGGTCACTCTGGGTCCCTGTGGGGCAGAGGGAACAGAGGAGGTAGGTTTTGGCCTCACTTCCCCTTTGTCTGTGTCACTGTGGCTTAACCGTATTGGCCACCAATACTATAGCCTGTACCACAGATATACTCAGCCTTGTCCTCAGACTGGAGGTTGGAGATGGTCAGGTAGCGGTCGGCCCCAGAGCTGGAGCCTTAGAAGTGCTCAGGGATCCCGTCCCCCTTGCTGTGGCTTCCGCCACTGCGAACATACATCACATACCTAGGGACCTTCCCTGGCTGCTGCTGGAGCCATGCAATGCCGTAGCTGCTGTGCTCACTGCTGAGGGTGCAGGTGAGCTTGGCCGAGGCTCCCAGGGAGGCAGAAGTAGAGGGGGGCTGGGTCAGCACAGGCTCAGCACAGAGACCTGCAAACACAAAACACAGGGGTGATGCCCAATGTACCCAGACTGGACAGATGCCCTGAAAACTGTGTTTGGAGGGAACATTGGGCTTCAGGACCCCTGAGTGCCCAGGGATGCTCTGACCTGTGGAGTAAAACAGGGGCAGGAGGTAGAAGGGAGCCCAGTCCATGGTGAGTGTGGCTTCCAGGAGCTCTGCCCTGAGGCTGCCCAGCTGGCACTGGCCTCTTCAAGCCCCTGTCTTATCCTCTGTCCTGGCAGCTCAAGAGGGAGGAGCATTGAATGCAAATCTGTTCTCCATTCCCCAACAAGTGTCTGTCTCAGCTCTTGTCTCAACCCTGAGCCTAACAGCCTCCTGCTGGTAACTTCCTGAGGTCAGGAGAAGCTGCAGGTGTGGGTTTCATTGCTCAGAGTGATTTGACCCAATACAAGTGTCTTTAAAGGAATCTCAGTCATGCCCTTTGCACTTGAGCCCAGCCAAGGGCACTTAACCTTTAAAGTTCCCCAAAGCAGGACCCACAGTGCCCCCTGGTGTTTACAGGATGAGTATCATCCTACATGTGTAGCTAATTCATCAGATGGCTACTTCTAAGAACTTCATGCAGGGGAGTCAAACCCATTTCCACCGCAGGGCCACATGAACCTAGTGGTTTCCTTCAAAGGCCGAATGTAACTTTAGGACTGTACAAATGTAACTACTCATTAACTAGGGGCAAGGAGCCTGGCGCTGCTGCTGTGTAGAACAAGGTGCTAGCTCTGATCTGGAGGACCAGATTTGTCCCTCGGGCCTTGTGATGCCACCTGTGCCTTAAGGATGGTGAGCCTTGGGGGGTGTTTTACATGCACCCCTCACCTGATGTCACAATAACCTGACATCAGAATAACCCCACGTCCTCCCTGTGCTGAAGGCCCAGCCCCTCCTCCTGTCTGATGGGCAGGGGGCCGTCATTACGAGGATACGATTTTCTCAGAGCCGCCCAGACAGTGGTGACGAATCAATAGTTCCCCCCCAGGAGGCCCACCCAGAGCCTGAGCACTGGGTCCTCTTCTTGCCCTGCCCCTCTCTGGGCCCCATGTCCCCACCGTCCCCACCCCAGGACCCTTTCACCGCCCTCTTCTCTGTTCCCAGGGAGTCATCCTCCCAGAGTCTGCTCTGAAGAGCGCTCAGGTCCTCACGTGTCAGCACCTGGTTTCCCAGTGACACGCGGGACTGTCTGTGGGAAACGTGGGGACCCTCCCACAGCGCCCTCCCTGGCAGAGGGCACAGGGTCCTGTGTCCAAGGGACACTGGGCATCAGGTGACTGGGTAGGTTCGCATCAGGCTGGGTCTGTAATGGTTTATGTCAGGGTTCGTTTCTCACGTGGTCAAAGCTGTTGAGTTTCGACCAGTGTCAATGTCAGGAGACAAGTCTTTTAATTTTATAAAACTAAAATTTTACATTTGGCAAGAAAGCACTTTTTACCCGCTACCCTGGGCAAATACATTGGTTGTTACCCTGGTGGTGCTGAGGATGCAGTAAAATGAATTCACGTACAAAATGCTGGAGGCGCTGCACTTGGAGGTGGTGGTGTACCCCAATGATGACTCATGTGCACAGACAGACAGACAGACCCCTGACTCACTCCTCAGAGTTTGGTCTCAGAGACAGTGGAGAGGGGACCAGGGTCTGGTGCCTGAGACATGCCCCCCACTGTCCCCAGTTGAGGAGACGACAGCAGCGCCTCTCTGCCCTTCCCTCCCGGGGCGTCCACTCCTCACACTCACAACTCAGGGTCCCCCACGGGGCCCACTGGCCACTCCTGCAGGCCAGTGCTCACACTGCGCTGTGGGTCTCCGACCACCTGGGAGGTCACCTGTGAGCGCCATCTGGGAGATTTCACCTTCAAACCGGGATCTGTGCTTGTGAGTTAGGCAAATATATCCCTTTGTGGAGAATAGTAAAGGATCCCACATCAATAAATCCCATCTATTACCCTCCTTCTCTCTAGATCTCTGCACAAAATGTAACCTTAGGACTTGAATTGATACTTAGGGAATAGATCTGCCCACTGAACGGTCTACTGTACCAGTAATTATTTACAAATATATATATATATATGTATAGACATTGTGAATCATTACACTAGTAATAAAAATGTGCTCGATGGTTCAGAATCACGTTTAAAATCGTGCTTGTGTTTAATATCTGGTCTTTGAGGACAGAAGCAGTGTGGACACGTGACATAAGAATATCCTCATTTTGTTCCCAATATTCCTGGTTCAGGTGGACTGTGCAGCAGACATTCCTGCCCAGTGCGGTTCTGGTCATGGAACCTGTCCCCCCTTACCTCCTGATGACTGTCTTATGCACTGGAGGGTCAGTGACATCTCCCCTTCCTCCACCCCAGCCAGGACACGTCACCCATCTGACCTGCTCTGTCCAGTGAGGTGTCCACAAGCCACACGCAGCTACTGAGGATGAATTGTGGGCGGTCCCAGTGGAGAGGTGCTGTAGTTTGAAATGCCCACCAGATTTTCACGATTTATTATAAAATAACGTAAAATTATCAATATTTAATATTTAATTTGTATTCAAACTGTTGAGGGCCACCCTGCATCTGATCCATGAATTCTGATTTGCGTGGAACTAGCCCACACCCATTTCTGGGCACAGTCAGGATGGGTGGGACGCCTCTGCACAGCGGAAGGCGACCATGGGCAGTCCACCCGCAAGTCTCACTCTGTGCCGACTTGCTTTAGCACTCCTGAGAGTTAGAACAATTCTAATGGCTTGTAAAATGTTGGAAGCTGGATCATCTTGGCCATCCCCACACATAAAAGGGTTAAGGAGAAGATTAGCCATTTAGCAAGCCAAGCTGCCTCAATGCTAAAAGCAAAGCAGTCTGTTAATTGATGAGAGAGGCCTGGGAGAAGTCATTACTAAAAATATTTTAAACCATTCTCCCTGAAATTCAGCAATTTATCGTTCTCTTTAGACCAGAGATATAGGAAAAGATTTTAATAACTAGGAAATTCAGTGATTAGCCATAAATGTTAGTTAGAATTTATACTTCAGAAAGTTGTAGATAAGGACCATCTGTTGCTTAGGATTCTAAGGACACTGGCAAATGTTTATACTTCAAAGAACAGCTAATTGGGTTAGAAGTGCCTTGATTTAGATGACATCTCTCTCTCAAACTTCCTAAGCACAAAGACTTACCTCTACATATACTTCTAATTACTAATTTAGAGTTATCTAGGACCTAAGAAAATATATATATATATATATATATGTCTAGCCAATTATTAGTGCTTAAAATAGTACTGATATTATTTCTAGCTGTTTGATGATAATTCCTTATCAGAATACCCATTTGTTTAACATGAGTAGAATTTGTAGCCTTTTTAATTGCTCCACGTGTTATTTCTTGGTGATTTGTGACTTACAGCTGTTCTTTACTAATTGTAAGAGATGTGTGTCTGCTTTTTATCACTACTGTTGTAAAAAAATGCCCTGTCTTTAAAATAGAGATAATCTCTTTGTTTCAAGAGTCAGTCAGTTTTAGACCGAGAGACTGGCAAGAAAGCTGGTCTCTCAGAGTCAATAAAGTGGCCTAAGACACCAAAGAAAGAGTGTCAGACTCGTTCATTGAGCCTTACCGTCCCTCCTCGGATCTCTGCGCTTTTGCAGTAAGCTGGACTTCTGCATCAAACATTTTCCTCTAACGGAGTTAAACACAATATATTGTGGACATTAATCCCACCCATTTCCCCTCCTCCAGCTGTCACCAGGCCTGAGTCACACTCTGAGAATGTTCTTAACTCTGGGGGCCTTCCCTGCCACCATCTGGCTTCACAGTGTGGGCCAGCTGAGACCAGCCAGGGGCATGCAGCTGTGGTGGCAGGTGTGTGGGACCTGACTGGGCATCAGGGGAATCTCACAGTGTCCGCTACACTGGTCGGCTCCATTCAGAGTCCTGGGCGGCCTTGGAGCCCGGGCCTCATATGCTCAGCCGAGCTGGCAGCTCTGGGGGTGAATCCCGAGCATTTCACAAGGATCAGCCCAGTCCCCATGATGCAGAACTCCAAGGACCGTTACTTCTGGACACAGGTGACTGGCAGTCTGTGGTTCTGACAGGCCCTCTTTTTGGAATTAATTTCTGGCACAGACACGGCAGGCCAGCCTGGTCCTGCAGCCCTGAATCCACTCCTGTCCCACCCTCTGCGCAGCTGCCTGAGGCTGGGAGGAGGGGCCACCAGGAGACCTGAGGAATGGGACCTGGGCCAGAGCTGTTCCTGGCTTTGTCTGCAGTCCTCGTGGGACCTGAGGGGAGTGTGACTCAGACTGAGGTTTTTGTCTCACTTCCCCGTCTGCCTGTGTCACAGTGAGCACCACTACTGTAGTCCCACACCTCACAGTAATAGTCAGCCTCATCCTGGGCCTGGGCCCCGCTGATGGTCAGGGTGGCCCTGCTGCCAGACTTGGAGCCTGAGAATCGGTCAGGGGTCCCTGAGGGCCGGCCCATGTCATCATAGATGACTGTTACAGGGGCCTGGTCGGGCTTCTGCTGGTACCACTGCACACTTTTACCTCTAATGGTATCTCCCCTACAGGTGATCGTGGCTGTCTGTCCCAGTTGCACAGACACTGAGGACGGCTGTGTCAGCTCATAGGAGGACACAGAGCCTGCAAGAGAGAAAAAGGGGGGGGGGCGGCGCTTAAGGATGAAGGGCCCCTTCCCAGGAGACCCTCGCTTTCCCTTACTGGGGAGATCTACAGGGATTCTCTGGGCCATCAGTCTCAGCCGAAGTGTCCCACGGATCCAGCTGCCCCATGAAGTCTGTGAAGAAACGAGGACCCTCGTGCTCCCATATCCTGGCAGGTGTAGCCCCTCAGGCTCGCTCCGAGCCAGTAAGCACAGTGGAGGGTACAGGACTACCAGCCCCTCATTCTGTAGCTGAGTTGGGGGCTTTGGGTTCCCTAGGCAGTTCCCTGTTGAGCTCAGAGGCAGGGTCAGACTTATCCAGATCCCTGGGGCTGGGGGAGGGTGGGAGCCTGGGACAGCACCTGTGCAGTGAGCAAGGAGGCCAAGGAGGAGAGGGGTCCAGGCCATGGTGGAGGTGTCCCGCTTCTGCTCCCTGAGGCCCAAGGCTGGGCAGCTTTCCTCCCAGGTCCCTCTTATCCCCTAGCTGGAGGGACAGCTGCTGGGTATGCAAATCAGCCAGGGCTCAGGGCTGCTGCCTGAGGAACTGTGTGCTTCCTGATGGGGGCTCAGCCTGAGGGCCTCAGGGAAGGGAGAGGTGGTCCCTGCAGACCCCACCTCCTTCCCAAGGGGATCCAGTTCATCCTCTGGTGCCACAGAGTGGGGCTGACATCTCCACCCCAGTCTGTCTCATGGCCTCACTCCTGGGCGGGCCTGGCCACAGCCGAGCTCAGAGGTGACATCTGTCTGCATGTTCTTAATCCACTATAGAGCATTAACTGTAGCGCTGATGATATGAACCCGAGGGCTGAGCTGGGTCCCACCCCAGGGACAGTGTGTTAGCACCAGAGCCTGAGTGACAGTCCTACCTTGCTCAGGGCACATGGAGCACTTGGAGCCCCTGGGATGCTGTCAGTTTCTGCTCTCGGTTTCAGCTCCTGGGACAGGCCATAGATGCTGTGCCCCGTGTCCCCAGTGGGCGCTAGTGCCAGGTCAGCCCCAGTGCTAGAGAAGGTGTGACAGTTACAGAGTGTGAGCACGAGTGGGGTGGGCTGGACAGGAATGAATTTCCTGGACCTGAGGTGGGAAAAAAGGACAAATCTACAAGAACCCAACCTGAGAGTCTCAGTCAGAATGTTCCATCATCCGTGTCAAAGGTGACACTGTGGAAAAGTTACTACTCTTTCTACAGGTGTGAGTGATGGTTAACAAACCCCTGTTTGCCACAATTAAATATTTTAGTTATTAGTAAATGGACAGATAGTTCCAAAACATAAATTATAATAATCCCCCTACATGGGAGAATTCCTCATGCCCAGCCCCTCCCAGTCTCCAGGAGGCTTTGCCAGGTGGTCTCTGCTGCCCCCTGGTGGCCTCCCCACACTGGCTGCAGGAGGAGCAGGTGTGTGCTCTGTCCAGGTGCAGAGTCTGAACCCACTGCTCAGGTGGTAACTCCCTGATCCATGGACTGCGGGTCCCAGGGAGGGGGGATTGCTGTTCTCTACATAATCAGCGCCGGCCTCCTGACCAGGCACAAGAGGCTCAGATCACCCATGAAAGTGTGAACCGGTTCAATGGGAGGAAAAGAGGGTGGGCCCACCTGAAACATCACTGCACCTACCCCCAGGGGACCGGTGCTGGGGCTTGGATTGGGGACACAGGACACAGAGGCTGAGTCTCACTGGTGCTGGCCACTGGGGCTTTGTGAAAATAGGACAGTGGAAGATTCTGCTCCACCGCTGAGACTGGAGACAGGCGCCAACAAACATGGATTCCAAGCCCCTTTGTCTGGCAGACATTCTGTCCTGGGTAATCTGTGTGAACAAGACTCAGTCCCTGTGTCAGAGGTCCCTTTGTGCGGTGGGAGCACAGTGAACACACTTGCATTGGTGACGCCATCGATGGTCACCACCCCCTCTACCTGTATCTTGTCTGCTGTGCCCATTTAACAGCCAGACAACTGGTATTAGTCATGACCCTCTTGGCCTGAATTGACCTTGTGGTCCAGTGCTGACCCATGGGTGTGTCAGTCAGCTGCGCTTCCTTCCAAGGAACCTTTGCTCCTGTGGGGAAAGAAACAGACTAGATTTGTGCAGATCCTGCCCCCTTGACCCTGGGTGTGACAGCCGAGCTGCAGCGGCCACGCTGAGGTCCGTTTGCAACAAGAGGGAGAGCAGAGCCTGTGCCCCCTTGACCCTGGGTGTGACAGCCGAGCTGCAGGGGCCACGCTGAGGTCCGTTTGCAACAAGAGGGAGAGCAGAGCCTGCACAGCAGGGCTGGTGGGACAGAACGTGGGAAAGATCTTGGACTTGCTGCAATGGGTGTGTGTATGAAAACATCCATCCGACTCCCCACGTGTTGTTCCTGGCAGAAGACTGTCTGTCCATGTGTCTCAAGTCATATGTGTGTTTTTCACTAAAACCATCCTGGCAGGTGAGGAAAATAGTGAGTACAAATCAATCCAGTAATCAAGGGGTATAATTTTAGGAGAATAATTGTGCAGCTGTTGTTGATGTGCAGATAACTGGTTGAGATCAGACAAGAAGGGACAGGCAGGTCCTGTGTGGGGAGAGACAGGAGGGGTGTATGGAGGTGACCCTGGAGCTGCCCTCAGGTGGGAAGAGGAAGCAGCATGAGGAAGTGAGTGTGGGGACAGCAGGGTCCGTGCCCTGGGGGGAGGGTCTGGTCTGTCTGAGCAGGAAGGACAGTGAGAAGCTAAGGTGGTTATGGTACCAACCAGGTCGGCCCAATGTGACGTAAATCTGTCACATTAAGGGATGAGGGGCAGGACTGATGTCACACTGAGCACCCACACCTGGCCCAGGAGTCAGAGCAGCTGAAGGGGGACCCACGGGAAAGAGGAGCCACTGCACTGTGACCCCTGTCCTGTGTCAGCGAGGTGAGTGACCAGGTGACCCACAAGGACCGTCCCTACACAGGGGCTGCTGCTTCCCTTCTGGTTTGCACAGGAAGTCACAGGGGACCCTCTCTCGTGATTCAGAGAATTCTGACAGCTCATCACTCCTGCTGCCAAAGTTACGAACTTGTGAGAAAGTCTCACATTGGACGTGAACGAGGTGTGAGTGAGACACGTCAGTTTATCAGAACACGTTCCTCCTCCTCTCAAACCTTTGAGGTAACATTGTCATAACTTTACTGTATCATGTATTATAAACCACAACATACATTGTCATAGTGTTTTTGCATTAAATAGTGATATCTTTTATGGAATTTAAGATTGCAGAACATTTCTCTATTTATCCATGCCGTTACCGTATCGGATGCCTTTCATCTCTGCGTAGATTCCCGTTGCTCTCTGTCCGAGAGTGGCCCTCATTTCCTGTACTGAGGATCTGCAGGTGAGCCATTTGTAAAGTTTTGTACTGTCTGAGAAAGCACCACTTTTCCTTGTTTTATAGATATTTTCACTGGGTTAAGTCTTGAAAGTGGACAGGTCTTCGTTGTTCTGTTCTTTTCTTTTTGCTTTTAGTTTTCCAGAGACGTTGCTCCCCTCTTCCCTCGTCTGTGCTGTTTTCAGGGAGGCATCTGCCCTGATCCCGCCGCTTCGTCCTCGCCATGGACGCGTCTCCTCTCTCCGATGCTCTTCCAATTCTCCCGTCAACACCGGCTTGGGGAACTGTGATTGTGGTGTGACCACCAGCTTCCTTCCCATGAGGGTCTGACTCCCTTCCCGGGAGCCTTTCTCAGTCCCCAGGCAGCAGAGGCTCTCCTGACCCTAGGACCTGCTGTCCCCTCCCTGCTCCTTCTGGGGTCACAGCGAGGAGTGATACCAGGGTCTCTAGCGTCTGTGCTCTCCCACAGGATCTCTCCGGAGTCTCAGGTATGAGTGTCCGCTTGAATGCAAACGTTCAAAGTCACTGCTTTGCTGGTCCCTGTGCACAATCTCTCCCTCGCAGGTGAGAGTAACTATGATGGAGGTACTGAAATGAGACAGTGTTGTTTTTAATCTAGACATGGATTTGGGTATTGTCATTGTCCTCATGTCTTCACTTACCATGTTCCGTGAGCTGGGCACGGCACAGAAACGTCCCCTCTTACCCGGACAGCCTGCCTCCTGCTGGTCTACAGATTTTACACAGGCTAGTCCAAGTGTGCATGAGCCCATTCCTTCAAGTCTATTATCTGTCTGTCTATCTATCTATCTATCTATCTATCTATCTATCTATCTATCTATCATCTCCCTACCTACCTACCTACCTACCTCAGTGTATCAGCTGGACAGCAGATGGAGGTCTTTCTGCACGCAGGACACACCTATACCTATCTGTATCTTTCTATACCTGCATCATTTCTACGCCTGTATCTGCATCACACCCACATGTTATAATTTCTCTCCCCCTGGGGACCCGAGCAAATGTACCTTATTAGCTGTAACTTTGGTTCTTAATGGGTATGTTTTAATGGCAGCTTTGGGGTCACAGTGCTAATCTAAATCATCCAGGTCCACCTTCCAGTGACGCTGTGTCACTTCACAGAGAGGACGGGACTCTGCACCCGCTCTGCCCTCGCCCCCACCTTGAGTGCTATCATTGTCGCCTGTTTATCTGGACAGTCATTAAAAAGCACCGCGTGTTGCTATTAACATCTTGTTTACATGCAGTTAATTCTATGGACATTAACATGAGAGATGTTTCTACTCCTTTCCTGAAAGGACCATTTCTGCTCCTCCTTTCTCTCTGTGGATTCACATGTCCTCTGGGACCATTTTCCTTCTGTCTGAGGGGCCGTTAGTCCTTTGTGTGGAGGTTCCGTTGGAGACCAATGCTGTACGTTTTTCACATGTAAAAATTCTTCATTCTGCCTTTGCTTTTAAAAGATAGTTTCACTGCATAAATAATTCAGGCTCGACGGATTTTTTAAAAAGATTCATAATTTTGAAAGCTTTTCCTTTAGCGATAGTCTCCACTGTCCCCTTCCTTACGTTGCTTTACTGAGAAGCCTGTTTTTCCCACGGCGTTGGTTCCTCTGCATTTGACGTTGTTTCTCTCTGGCTGGTTTTTTTAATATCGTCTCCTCATCACTGGTTCTGAGCAATTTCATCATGATGAGAATCTGTGTTGTTTCCGCTTGTGTCCCGGGCTTGACTTCCGTGGAGATTCTTAAATGTTTCAGTTTTTTCCTCCGGTGCTTGGACATTTTTGGCCCTCACTTCCCTGCGTTTTTCTCTGGTCACGGCTGCAGGCTGCGTCCGCTCTGGGACGCCAGTTCCGTGCGTGGGAGGCTGCACGAGCTCGTCCTGGAGTAGGTGAGGCTTGTTCTCTGCTCTCAGCCTCGTATTTCCTGTGCTACTTCGAGTAGTTGCTTCCTTTCCGGCGTCAAGTTCCCCACTCTCGCTCCTGCAGTGTCTCATTGTTGTCGATGCAGACGGTGTGGTTTCCTGTCTCAGATGCCGCAGTTTCCACCTCGGAAGACGCTGTGCCATTCACATGTCACACGAGTCAGCACTTAACACGTGTGATATTGGCACCCGCTCCTCAAACAAATGTGACACCATGACAAAGTGAGTGCTGTGTCACCTCCCAGGACAGCCCTGCAGAGCCTGTCTGGAGGGCAAGGAGGAGACGGGAGACTGGGGTCTCAGATCCGGGCACCGGGGCCACCCTGCCCTGGCCAGACCGCAGTCCTCCCAGGGCTGGCGGGGGCGTGACACAGAAGGAGGTTTGTGTCTCACTTCCCCGTCTGCCTGTGTCCCTGTGGCTCCATCACTGCTGTCCCACACCTGACAGGGATAGTCAGCCTCGTCCTGGGCCTGGGCCCCGCTGATGGGCAGGGTGGCCGTTCCCCAAGCTGGAGCCTGAGAATCGGTCAGGGATCCCTGAGGGCCGGCTGCTGCTATAACACACGAGGGGCACAGGGGCCTGGCCAGGCTTCTGCTGGTGCCAGTGCATGTAACTTCTGTCCTCAAAGTAATCTACCCGGCAGGTGATTGTGGCCGTCTGTCCTAGGGCCACAGACACCGAGGACAGCTGCATCACCTCATAGGAAACCACAGAACCTGCAAGAGGTGGGGACAAGAGAGGGGGTTTGAGAATTAAGGGCCCATTCCCATAAGGACCCACCTTAAGTCTGCGTCTGGGCTGAGATCAAGGTTTGGGGGGCCCAGCTCCCAGTCCTGTTGGGCTGAGAGGCAAGCAGGGCCTGGGGGCAGCACCTGTGCAGAGAGTGAGAAGGGGGAGCAGGACAGGGGTCCAGGCCATGGTGGTGATGCCCCAGAGCTCTGTCTCCTGAGTCTTCATGGCACTGTGGGCTCCCCAGGCGTCTCTTATGCCCTCTCAGTCCTTTGGGGTCCTGATGTTTCAGTGTTTATGCAAATGCACTCCCAATCTGGGTTCCAAGGTGAGCAGTTAGCAGAGATCATTTTTACCACCCCCAGGGGGCAGGCCAGGTGACTGAGGAGGAAGGGCTGAGAGCCCAGCTTCTTCTAAGCTGCTTCTCAGGGTGAAAAATCAGCTGAAAACTCTAAGACCCACATAGCAGTCACTTTCCTGGGGTCTGAGCACAGCACCACTGTCCCAAACCCTCCCCTTGGGCGTCTCTCCTGGGCTGGCTCCGCTGGGCTTCGGGCCTTCTAGGAGCCTGGCCACAGGGCTGAGCTGGGCCCTCTGAGACATGAGTGACAACAC
Organism: Micronycteris hirsuta; assembly: GCA_004026765.1. Classification (NCBI taxonomy): domain Eukaryota; kingdom Metazoa; phylum Chordata; class Mammalia; order Chiroptera; family Phyllostomidae; genus Micronycteris; species Micronycteris hirsuta. The sequence goes on from PVJI01021714.1 coordinate 20,299, forward strand.
CTGACTCAGCAGATGGAGGGCCATGGTCCCCACCTCTTCCTCCTCCTCCTCACATCCTCTCTGCGTCCCCACACACGTTTGAGTTTCCACCGTTGGCATTTCATCAGACGTGGTTCCGTGGGGTCAGGGTGCATGTGCGGTGCTCCCTGTGTGATGTTTTCCTTGTTCAATGTGCTCCTGCTTTGGACGATTCAAACCAATTCCCAGTCTCATTCACACTGGGGTCTGTCTACCTTCTCCCACGCCCCTCTCTACATGGACTCGCTGTGGGCGTTGTCGACTCTTTGGTCCTTTTAACATGTTTCATCAGTGTTTTAAAGTAACCTGTGGAAAGCTCCAGAAATCCACCGGACTGAGAGACCAGCTTTAGGCTCCATGTGCTCTGTGAGGGCCCCCAGAGTCCTGGTCTTCACACAGGTTGTGACCTCTGGGGACCTGACAGCGAGGTCTCTCCTTGGAGGCTGAACTTGTTCCCGACTTCTTGCCAAGATGAAGGTGTAGGTAGACACACTGTGCTTCCTTGCACAACCTAAAGAAGGACTAGAGCAAATTGAAAACCAAAAAAAACAACCAGAACTGACAGAAATACAAACTGTATGGAAGTCTGACAACCAAGGAGTTAAAGAAGAAACACTCACCCAGACCGGCAGGAGGGGCGGAGGTGGGCAGCCGAGTGGAGAGGACTCACGGCAAGGCAGCGGCCTGTGGACTGGGGGGTCCCACATTCCCGTGCAGGTAAACCGGGAGAAAAAACTGGGGAGCGAGACAGATCGAGCAACCCAGAGTTCACACGTGGGGAAATAAAGCCTCAAACCTCTGATCCAAAACATCAATGGCAGTTGATGCAGCAGCGGGAGAAACTCCCAGCCTCTGTACACGGATTCCTATTTCACTCTGGTCACTCCCCTTCCGTCGGAGGGGTGTCCTTTGTCCTTCCTGCATTCAGGGTCTGCTAGTGATCAGTGCTGTGTGTTTGTGTGTGTGTGTGTGTGTGTGTGTGTGTGTGTGTGTGTGTGTGTATGAGCAAGGGCGGCTCTGCCCTTCTTCAGAGGCATTTCTCTGGGTAGAGTTGAAAGGCGACAGCTTTTTTGTTGGTTTGCTGTCTGTGCTCTGAAGATGTTGCTCCCGGTTCCTCCTGGTTGCGTTGCGTCCACTGAGGAGCCTGCTCTTCCATCGCGGCTCTTCCTGTGTGTGTACTTGACTTTTGCTCTGACGCTTTTTGATGCGTGGCCCTGGACGAGGTGAGGTCCACACTCGGGTTGGGGCTTCATCCCCACAGTCCTCCCGCGTCCCGTCCTGCAGTGAGTGGTGGAGGACACTCCCGCCACTAGAGACCCCGCCGCAGCCTTGTTTGGGACAAAGTCGCTGTGTCCCTTGAAGAGAACAACCGTTGACTGGAGAGGGGAGGATGGGGATGGCTCTGGGGCCCTGTGACCCCAGCCCCTTGGCTGACCGAGGTCACTGCAGGACTGACCCTGAGTCCAAGTCCTCCTGCTCATGAGGCCCCTTTTCCCTCCCGCCCCTCGAGGTCACACAGGCCATGGGCAGCTCCTGGGTTTTCATCTGAGAATCAGTCACTGGGGACAAGCCTGACATTCAGGGATCAGCCCTGAAGCCCAGGTCACGTCGGTGTCCTGCGGTCCCTGTGGACAACAGGCTGCTCCGTGACGGCTCAAGGCCATGGCCATGCGAGAAAAGGGTGGTGATTCCGTTTCCAGAGAGATGTTGAGGAAACGAACTTGTCCAGTAAACTTGTCCCCTGAAATGTTTTTGAAATGGAACAACCACAGAGCTGAGACGTAGGGGGATCAACATATTTTCATGTCAGTGTCCGCCACCCACCATGCTCTGCTGCTGTCCCAGTGCACGTGGCCCTCACTGTCCCCTGTGAGGTCCTGTGGGCACATGTGCAGCCTTCCTTGTCACCACAGGCTGAGAATCTGGCACAGCTGGAGGACCCAGGCTGTGCTCCACGCGGGTCCTGCCCCAGACCTCCCACAGGCACCCGCTTCCCTCCCGGACCAGCTCTGCTCCCACCACGGGGTCAGGTCTCTGTGCTGCCTCCGCTGAGGGACAAGTGCTTCCTGCCGGACCTCAGTCCTGACAGCGCTCCTGCTTCACCCCAAGGTGCAGCTGAGTAAAGACACTCACTGCAGAGGACGTCCAAGGTCACCTCTGAACACCTAGATCTATCTCCCTTCGCTGAGCAGAGCCCCAAGTTGGGGGTAAAGGGCCTGGTGGCTCCTAGGGACGCGGTCACGTCAGCCACTCTCCCAGGCTCACGTTCCTGCCTGGGCTGGGCTGTGCCAGCGTAGCTCCCACAGCCTGTGGCAGAGGAGGCAGAATGTACAAGGCGGGACTCACGAGGACCCGGAATTTATTTATTAAAAAACTGCACATTGATTCTTATATGTTTCAACTTCAGGCACCTTCAAACAACTCTCCATTTCATGCAATATTGAAATGTTTTTTCCACTGCTCAAAACAATTTTTAATTCATCAATTTTGATGGCATTTAGCGCTTCTGTCCTTTTTTTTTCACCTCTTCCACATTGGCAAAAGACTCCCTTTGAGGACATTTTTTTACTGGCAGAAATAAAAAACAGTCGCGAAATTTTACATTTGCAAGGGGCAAGTTTGGGTGAATAGGAAGGATGGGCCATGGGGGTCCTGCTATTTTTGGTAAAAATTGGATGAACACTCAGGTGGTGTGGACAGGTGCACTTGTCAATCACCCATCATGAAATGGGCAAACCAATTGAATGAGTCTTCAAAAATATTCACTGAAGCCATACACAGCCTCTCACAACAATGCCAGCTGGTACATGGATACAGATGGGTTCTAGAACACTCAGCTAGTCAGGGAATCCAGCACTACAAGGAGCCTGTCCTCCAGAAGATAATTCCAATTGGGGGCAGGTACCCCCTCTTAAGTGTCATCAAAATGACCTAAATTGTGACCCTCCTTTGCTTCTCCCTAGTGGTGTTTTGGGGAGCAGGTACGGGATGATGGGATTTGCACAGAGAAGAGTCAACATCTCAGCATCTTGGTGATGGACAGGGTGCAGGTCACTCTGGGTCCCTGTGGGGCAGAGGGAACAGAGGAGGTAGGTTTTGGCCTCACTTCCCCTTTGTCTGTGTCACTGTGGCTTAACCGTATTGGCCACCAATATTATAGTCTGCACCACAGATATACTCAACATCGTCCTCAGACTGGAGGTTGGAGATGGTCAGGTAGCGGTCAGCCTCAGAGCTGGAGCCCGAGAAGCGGTTGGGGATCCCGTCCCCCTTGCTGTTACTTCCGTCACTCCTAAGCCACATCACATACCGAGGAGCCTTCCCTGGCTGCTGCTGGAGCCATGCAATGCCGTAGCTGCTGTGCTCACTGCTGAGGGTGCAGGTGAGCTTGACCGAGGCTCCCGGGGAGGCAGAAGCAGATGGAGGCTGGGTCAGCACAGGCACAGCACAGAGACCTGCAAACACAAAACACAGGAATGATCCCAAATGCAGCCAGACTGGACAGATGCCCCTTGGAACTGGACCCCTGAGTCCCCAGGGGTACTGACCTGTGGAGAAAACCAGGGGCAGGAGGTAGAAGGGAGCCCAGTCCATGGTGCGAGATGCTTCCACGAGCTCTGCCCTGAGGCCTCCCAGCTGGCACTGGCCTCTCCAAGCTCCTGTCTTATCTTCTCTTCTTGCAGCTCAAGAGGGAGGAGCATCAATGCAAATCTGTTCTCTGCTCCTCAACTTGTCTGTCTCAGCTTTTGTCTCAACCCTGAGCCTAACAACCTCCTGCCAGTAATTGCCAGATGTCAGAAGAAGGTGCAGGTGTGGGTTTCATTGTTAAGAATGGATTTTACCCAATAGAAGTGTCTTCAAAGCAGCCTCAGTCATGCCCTTTGCACTTGAGCACAGCCAAGGACTCTTCACCTGTAAGGTTCCCCAAACATGGACCCACAGTGCCCCCTGGTGTCCACAGGATGGATATCATCCTACATGTGCAGCTAGTGCATCAGATGGCTGCTTCTGAGAACTTAATGGATGGTGAACATGGGGAGTGTTTCATATGCGCCCCTCAGCTGACACCAGAATAACCTGACATCAGAATAACCCCATGTCATCTGTGGGTGTTGTGGGTCTCCTGACAACCTGGGAGGTCCCCTGTGAGTGCCATCCTGGGAGAGTTCACCTTCAAAATGTGAAATGTGTTTGTGAGTTAGGGAAATATATCCCACTGTGTAGAATAGAAAGTCATCTACCTTCCATAAAATATTCCTTATGGTCTCCCTTTCTTCTGAATCTCTGCACAAAACATCACGTTATGACTTGTGTGAGGTTTATGGACATGATCTTCTACTGAGAGGGATACTTGCTGCAATATTTTTTCAAAAATTCAAAAGGGACATTGCCATTCATTACACAGATTATTAATAAAATGTATTTGTAGCTCAGATTTATAGTTAAAATTGTAACTATATTTAATGTCGTGTGTGTAAGAATGAAAGTAGTGTGCACACATGAAAAAATAATTTCCTTATTTCTTTGGTGAAGACCAGGGACTCTGGGCCCAGAACCTCGGTTTGCTACCAGGTTGTCCACTTTCTAGTTCGGACCTCAGACAAAACGCTCATCCGTTTGTGCCTCAGTGTCTGCCTCTGTAAAGTGGGGTGATGATGAGATTCCTTATCTAATGGAGGGGTGAGATTAAAGGTTTAATAAACACAAAGCATTGGGTGCTTTACACATATTAAGCACATGTGAGTGTTTACTCATCCTTCTTCATTAACATCGTTATTTTATTTTATGATAGAGCAAAGACACTGAAGATAGAAAAATGATAAAAAGTTAAGAAAACAGAAAATCACTGTGATTTGGGGCGTTTGAATTGACTACATTTCCCGGCAACACCACATGCACACGGGGGCGCAGGGGCCCCACAGGCACTGCCCTTTGCAGAGGTCACTGAGCCACATGCACTCAGCCCCTTGTCCTGTCCACAGGCCTTAGTCCCAGGGACGTGGTCCTCGTCCTCCGTCAGCCACATCTCAGGCTGTCCCAGCAGAGCCACAGCCGAACTACTCCACACGGGTGCAGATCTGTGACATGTGTCACATCACCCTTGGTGTCTAACTAGACGCGGCCCCGAGTGCGACTCCAGGTTGTGGGAGGTGCGCCTGGTTCTGCAGAAGCTGCAGCCTGCCCCGCACATGTTGGCGTCAGTGTGTGTCTGCTGACCTGTCCGCCCAGGGCCACATGGATGTCTGGGGGGCAGGTGAGGGCTGATGGGCTCAGGGCTCAGACAGATGCCCCTGGGCAGAGAGGGTAAGGCCACCTCACTTGATCCCTGGGCAATAAGGGAGGATTAACAGGGTCCTAGAGTCACCACGTCCACATGAGCTGAGCTGAGTCAGGAAAACTAAGGTCTTCGGTTGGAGGAGAAGCAGATCAGGTGGGGCCCTGGGGTCTCCATGAACAAGTCAGGGGCCTCTGAGTCCCTTCACTGGAAATAGGCGGTCCTTGCCTCCCTTCTGCCAGAGGGGGGCGCTGTGGAGGCCGCTCTGTCTCCTGTCAGAGACTCGCTTCCTGTGGGGATGCCAGAGAACAAGGATGGAGCCTGGCCGTGCTGCACAGAGATGGGCCACTCGGGGGGGTCAGGGTCTCTCTGGGCCCCAGTGATGCCCCTCTGATCCTGAGAGTTTGTGGTGCCCCCCAGCCTGTGGGCCTCCTAGGAGGTGGGTAGACCCCATCAGGGCAAAGACACTGTTGATGGTTGAAGCGTGTGCTCCAGATTCGTATGTTCATGCCCTCATCTTCACTGCCTCAGGGGGAGCTCAAGGAGTTAGGAGGTAACCTTCGTCACCCTGAGGTCACATTGGAGGAGGAGGGTTGACCCCTGATTCACTGGACTAGTGTCCTTAAGAAAGGGGGACACACAAAGACAGATGTTCACAAGGGAGAATGTTCAACCTCATTTGACCTAAGTCTCACTCAGAGAAAGGACATACCACTCGTGGTGGGGACAATTCTCTGCCACCACAGACTTCCCAGTGAGGGCACAGGTGTGAGCTGCCTGGGCTCCCAGCAGGGGTGCATGGGTGTGAAGGCCCTGATTAGGGATCAAGGTGGATACCACAGTGGCCACTGCACCAGTTTGTTCCATTCAGATCCCAGGCCGCCAGGGAACCTAGGGCTTCAGAGCCTCAGGTGAGCTGGGAGGGTCTGGGATTAATCCAGTACATTTTGCCAAGAAGTGGCCCAGTCACCATACATGGAAATCCAAGGCCCACTGGACACAGATTTGC
>PVJI01021715.1:0-26602 GCA_004026765.1 Micronycteris hirsuta
ACTGTAATTGAACAACAATAAAGTAATAAAAAAAAAAAAAAAGAAAAGTGTTAGAAGTGGTTTTGACCTAGGTGATACCCTGCATCATTTTGTAAGGCCATTATGGCCTAATAACACTCTCTAATGTATTTTCAAACACCCTGAAATGAGGATAATACATGCTCAAAAACCCACTACAAAGACATTACTTTTCAGGAAAATATACTTTAAAATGAAGAAACAGACAGGCATATAAATTGTTAGTGTGTTGTATTTCTATCATTAAGAATCAGCTGTGTATATTTCTGAGCTACAAAAGCCATGGTAAGTTGTAACTGTAAGTAACTTCTTTAGGTTCAATTCAGGCAACAAAAATCGTAGTTTTGTTAAAATGCAGATACTGATTCAGGAGTTGTGGGAGGGGACTGTGTTTCCACATTTTCCACAACCTCACTTGTTTAAGTATGTTTTGTGGATTATGCTGTTGCAATTGCCCCATTTTTTTTATCCCTTTATCCCTCTCCACCCTGTAAATCCTCTGCCTCTATAATTCCCCCACTAAGTCCATGTCCATGGAACATACAAGTTGTATGACTTCTTCATTTTTATAGTATTTTAAATTCCCCGTATTTTGTACCCACAATTTATGCTTCTCCCCATTATCCCCTCACCCACACCCAGCTGATCACCCTCCGTATGAACACCATTTCGGTCATTTTGTTCCTGTTCTAGTTGTTTGCTTATTTTGTTTTCCTTTTGGTTTTGTTTTTATAGGTTCAGTTGTTAATGTTGTGAGTTTGTTGTCATTTCACTGTTCAGATTTTTGATCATCTTTTTCTTAGACTAAGTCCCTTGAACATTTCATATCAGGGCTTGGTAATGAGGAACTCCTTTAAGTTGACCTTATCTGGGAAGCACTTGATTTAACCTTCCATTCTAAATGATAGCTTTGCTGGTTAGATTAATCTCGATGTAGGTCCCTGCCTCACATGAGTTTTTTACAAAATATATCTTATTGATTATTCTATTACACTTGTCCCATTTTCCCCCTTTCATTCCCCTCTGCCCCACACCCCCTCCATTCCTCGCCCTTTAGTTTTTGTCCATGGGTCATACACATAAGTTCTTTGGCTTCTGCATTTCCTATACTATCCTTAACCTCCCCCTGTCTGTTTTCTACCTACCGCTAATGCTGATTATTCTCTGTACTTTTTTCTCCTCTCTCCCTCTCCCACTCCCCTGTTGATATCCCTTCATACCTTATATAAATCCCTTTAACATTTCATATAATAAAGGCTGCCTGATGATGAACTCCTTGAACTTGACCTTATCTGAGAAGCACTTTATCTGTTCTTCCATTCTAAGGTTTTGCTGGATACAGTATTCTTGGATGTAGGTCCTTGCCTTTCATGACTTGGTATACTTCTTTCCAGCCTCTTCTTGCCTGCAAGGTCTGTTTTGTGAAATACGCTGACAGTCTTATGAGAATTCCTTTGTATGTAACTGTTTCCTTTTCTCTTGCTGCTTCTAAGATTCTCGCCTTATTTTTAATCTTGGGTAATGTAATTATAATGTGCCTTGGTATGATCCTCTTTTGGTCCAACTTCTTTGGGACTCTCTGAGCTTCCTGGACTCCCTGGAAGTCTATTTCCTTCACCAGCTTGGGGAAGTTCTTCATTATTTGTTCAAATAAGTGTTGAATCCCTTGCTCTTCCTCTTCTCTTTCTGGCATCTCTATGACATCAGATGTGGGGCCTTAAAAATGTCCTGGAGGTTCCTAAGCCTCTCCTCATTTTTTTTAAAGATTTTATTTATTTATTTTTAGACAGAATGGAAGGGAGGGAGAAAGAGAGGGAGAAACAGCAATGTATGGTTGCCTCTCACATGGCCCTCACTGGGGACCTGGCCCACAAACCAGGCATGTGCCCTGACCGGGAATCAAACTGGGACTGTCTGGTTCCCAGCCCGCGCTCAATCCACTGAGTACACCAGCCAGGGCTCTCCTCATTTTTTTTGAATTCTTGTTTTTTCATTCTTTTCTGGTTGAATGCTTTTTTCTTCCTTCTGGTCCACTCCATTGATTTGAGTGCCAGTTTCCTTCCCATCCCTATTGGTTCCCTGCACATTTCCCCTCATTTCCTTTAGCATATCCTTCTTTTGTTCATCTATTTTGTGAACAAATTCAACCAAGTCTGTGAGTATCCTGATTACCAGTATTTTGAACTGTGCATCTGATAGGTTGGCTATCTCTTAGCCACTTAGTTGTATTTTTTCTGGAGCTTTGATCTGTTCTTTCATTAGGGTCATTTTTTTTTCTTGGTGCACCTGTTACTTTAAGGGGCAGAGCCTTAGGTGTTCACCAGGGCGGGGCAACCCACCTCTCTGTGTTGTGATGCTCCCTGTGGGGGCGGGGTCTGAGAGAACAATGGCGTTTTCTCCACTCTCCGAATTTCCCATTACCCACAAGCAAGTTGGGCCCTTCTGTGCTGGCTCCGGGGTGCGTGGATGGGCTTGCATAGTTCCGAGTCCCAGTAGGTCTCTCCAATGAACTCTCCTGTGAGGCTGGGATTTCCTCCTGCTGCCGCTTCAATCCCCACAGGTGTTCTCAATTGGTGGTTTGAGGTTTTATTTCCCCATGATGGTGGGTTGCAAGGTCTGCTCCACTCTCCAGTCTTCTCTCCCAGTTTATCAGCATGCGAATGAGGGACCACCTGGTTCACCAGCCTTGGCCCCGCTGGGTCCGGGTTGGCAGCCATGGGTTTCGCTGAGTGCACGGCTGTGTTCTGGCCTGGTATGCCCACTGTGGGCCTCTCTGGGCAGCTGCAGCATTGTCAGTACCACTCCACAAACCACCACCTTGCTGCACGCTCAGTGCTTGGCTGTGCCCTGCTTACTGGTCTTGATGAACGTGTCTTCTTTAACTCCTTGGTTGTTGGACTTCCACTCAGTTCGATTTTCTGTCAGTTCTGGCTATTTTTTTTAATTTGTTGTTTTCCCTCTTCTGGTTGTGCGATGAGGCACAGTGTGTCTACCTCTGCCTCCATCTTGGCTGCCAGTCCCTGCCTTACATGACTTTGAATACTTGTTTCCGACCCTTCTTGCCTGCAAGGCTCTTTTTTAAAGAAATCGGGTGCTAGTGTTATGGGAATCCCTTTGTACATAACTCTCCTTTTGTGTTGCTGCCTTTAATATTCTCTCCTTATCTTTTATCTTGGGTAATGGAATTGTGATGTGTCTGGGTGCGTTCCACCATGGTCCAACTTCTTTGGGACTCTGTGAGCTTCCTTTACTTGCATGTCTATTTCCTTCACTGGACGAGATATGTTTTCCTTCATATTTTTTTATCAGTTTTTTATTTCATGCTCTTCCTCTTCTCCTTCTGGTACCCTTATGATAAGGATATTGGAAGATTTAGAGTTGTCCCAGAGGTTACTCAGCCTCTCCTAATGTTTTTTTTTTTCCTTAAATTCATTTCTTCATTCTATTACAGTTGGATGTTTATTTCTTCTTTCTGGTGAAATTATTGATTTGAGTCCCAGTTTCCTTCCTTTCACTGTTGGTACCCTGTATATGTTTCTGTATTTCACTTTGCATAGCCTGCACTTCTTCCTTTATTTTGTAGCTCTACTCAACCATTTCTGTGAGTACCCTGATTACCGGTGTTTTGAACTGTGCATGGACTGGCTGGATACATCTTTGGTGCTTAGATTATTTTTTAAAAAAATATTTACTTTTAAAGAATGTGGAGGGAGAGAGAAAGAGAATGAATGAAACATCAATGTGTGGCTGTCTCTAGTGTGCCCCATACTGGGTACCTGGCTGCCAAGCCAGACATGTGCCCTGACTGGGAATTGAACCAGCAACTCCTTGGTTCTCAGGCTGGCACTTCATCCACTGAGCCACAGCAGCCAGGCATCTTTTGCTGGAATGTTGATCTGTTCCTTCAAGTGGGCCATATTTCTATGTCTCACTGCACCTCTTACTTTCCAAGGGGTGGAGTCTTAGGTATTTGCCAGGGCAGGGTAACTCACGTTGTTGTGTTGTGGTGCTGTTTGTAGGGGAAGGGTCAGAGAGGGAACAATCCTGCTCACTAATTTTTCACTGAGCTTTCTGTAAATTCTCCCAGTACCCTCAAGCTAATTGCCCTTTCTGGTGCTGATTCCATGGTGAGTGGCTTGTGTACATCCTAGGATCCCACGACACCCTGCAACAGAATCTTCTCTGAGACTGAGAGTTTCTCCCGCTGCTGCAACATCCACAGGATTTTACAGCCAGAGGTTTTGTGGCTTCAGTTTCCCACACTGAAACTCTGGACTGCGCAGTCTGTATCATTCCCCCGTTGTTCTTCTGGTTTATCTGCACATGAATGTAGAACAATCCAGTACACTAACTGTTACCTCACCTCTCCAGTCCCCCATCGACTGCCTCACACTGCTGGTATGCCAGCTGCCACCTTGCTGTGAATCATCTCCACCCTGACTGTCCATATCTATTCCTCCTATCAAACTGGATGAATGTTTCTTCTTTAACTCCTTGGTTGTCAGACTTCCATACAGTTCAATCTTCTTGCACTTCTTGTGCTTTGCTGTTTTCAAATTGATTCTTATTCTCCCTTTGTTTGTGCAAAGAAGCAAAACATGCCTACCTATGCCTTCATTTTGGCTGGCAGGGACAAGCTCAGTTTTTAATAATGAAGCCACGGTCTCCGGTCCACGTGCCATATTTCTGAATAGCATAAAAAGGAAGACACAGAAAGTAAGTCACACATGACTTTGAGTTGAATGAATTTTATAAAATTTATGTTTCTCAAGAAGAAACATAATAACCCCAATTTTATTTGAAAATTTAGTATAGTTACTTTGAGAACAAGATTATTTTTGATATGTGAATATTTTCTGAAACATACTCTAAAAGATAAAGCTTGAGTTTTTCTTACTACTTGACCTACAATTTAAAAAAAAACAAAACAAAACACGGCCAAGTACACATAGAGACCTCATGGATATTCACTGCTCTGTTTGTAACTGAGAAGAATGAAAACATCTTTAGAGAATGAAAAGACAAAATAACTCAATTGTTAACATTTTATGCACACAGTCAGACATACTTGTGCATATGGAAACTAGGCACAAATGAAAAGTAATGGAACATACACTTTCTATATCAATATAAATCAAGGTTATTTTGTGATTCTTTCAATCTGGTGAATCTCTCTGTGAAAGATATCCTTTGTGTTTTATGACCACATTCTAGAGAAACATACACATAATGATAGAAAAAAATTTCAGGCTATTGTTTGTTAATGTTTTAATTTTTTGAAAATATTTCTGTATCATTAGTGGAGAGGTAGGTCATACCAATTGAACTGAATTAAACATACATATACAATGTGATTCTTGTAAAATTACCTGAAAATACAAAAAGTGATAATGCAGAGTATGTCTGTGACATGAGTGTGCAATATAACAACAATTCACAGGAACAAGGCCTCATTGATTAAATCCTCCATGTGAAAAACCAATGATCCCTATGAAATAAAAGTAGGGCCCTCATTTTCCAAAGAAAGCAGAAGTTAAAAAGAAAACAATAGGTTCAGATGAAATGTGATAGTTTCTTCATATTCCTCAATAATTCCACACTATACTCTTGTTAATGATAAAGGAAAACTCTTAACTCTACACTAAAGAGAGCACCTCAGCTAAGTGACTATCAGGTAGATTGGAACAATGGATATTCAGTGACTGAGGCATACAGAAGGACATGTCCTTATTGATGGGACATTACTGGCAAAATACATAGATAAGAAAGTCATCATGTGAAATTAATCATAAGTAAACTTTAATCTTTTCCAGTGTCAGTCTACATGTACCTCTCATGTTCAGTACACTAATCGTGTATTTAAATAGCAAGACTTTCTTGCCAATTGAGTGACAATATCCATTCTCCTGACTCTTAATTTTCAGAACATTCAGAGTAATTCTCACTAGAAAGTCTGCATTTTCCCATGTCTGATGTACAGAGGTGATGTTGCAGCCACATGAACTTAAACATATATTTCTCTGCTCCATCAATACCCAAGTCTGCGCCCAACAAATATATTGCACATGACTACCTTCCAAGATTGATCTTTCACAGGGGGGATGAGTTTAATGTTTGAAGGTTATTAATTAAAGACAGGAATTTTTGACCAAGGGCAGCCTAGATAAAGATAATTCACAGAAGGGCCTGGGACAAAGGAGAAATGTACTGTACATAAAATACTTCCCTTGACAATCATAAAAAGAAAATGAGAGAAGGAAGATGGCAACAAGATAGGTGGGAGTGGAATCCCCTTCCCTCTGCAAATGGGTAAAACACCTAGCCTATCTTCTAAAGAACAGAACAAACAGCCAACAGGATCCCAGCATACAGAAAGATTGGAGACCAAAAATTGTAGAGGACATTGAAAAATCAGACAAGAACTGGCAAGGTAGGAGTGCTCATCAGCAGTACACCTAGTGGAATTGGAAACCCTGATGGGTTTCCCTCACAAACAAATAAACCACCAAGAGATAACACAGAAGGAGGGAGTAGAAGCCACACTAACTCAATCCAGGACCTATCTGGAAATACAACTAAATGGTGGAGAAATTACCCAAAACAAAAAACTGAATGAGAGTGAGAGAGAAGCCTCAAAACTTTGTACACACAGAAGAATCAGCTTGAACACAACCTGTCCACACCTGCATAACAGAATACAACATGTGGTGGATAGAGTGACCCTCAAATAATCAGTGGGAGGGAAGGACCCACCAAAGAAAGGCCCAACAACAGTCAAAATCCAAAGACATACAGAGAGCCAACATAAAAGACAGTCCAAGACCAGAGAGCTCAGGATATTAAGAAGACAGCACCACTGACTTTCACAAATATTCTACCATAGAGGTTCACACCATAAACCCAGGGAGTCAGAACAGAGCAATTTTAAAAGCAGAGGCTAACAAGAAGAGCCTCACAAACATAGGAAGACAAAGAAACAATCCCCAAATGAAAGGAAAGGAGGAAGCCTCAGAAAGAATGCTAAATGAAATAGAGGCAAGTCAACTATCAGATATTGAGTTCAAAGCATTGGTTACCAGGAAGCTCAATGAGCTCACCGAGAATTACCAGAAACTACAGGGAAACTACAATGAACTCACTGCAAACTATATCAACATGAAAAAGGAAATAGAAACTATCAACAATGGCCAAGAGGAAATGAAGAATACAATGTCTGATTTGAAGACCACAGTAGAAGGAAGCAAAAGCAGGCTCGATGAAGCAGAGGATTGGATCAGCTAGCTGGAGACAAAGGTAGAAAAAAGCACCCAGGAAGAGCAAGAAATGGAAAAGAGGCTGAGAAAGAATGAAGAAGTATTAAGGTAAATTCAGGAGAACATGAAAGGTAATAATATCCGTATAATAGGAATACCAGAAGGAGAAGAAGAAGGGCAAGGGATAGAAAACCTGTTTGAAAAAGTAATGATGGAAAACTTCCTTAATCTGATGAGAGAAAAAGTCACACAAATCCAGGAAATACAGAGTCCCAATCAGGAGTATCCCAAAGAGGCCCACTTCAAGACACATCATAATTTAAATGGCAAAATTCCAAGACAGAGAGAGAATCTGAAAGGCAGCAAGGGAAAAAAAGGAAGTAACATACAATGGAGCCCCATAAGATTAGCAGCTGACTTCTCAATGGAAACAGTCCAAGCCAGAAGAGAATGGCAAGAAATATACCAAGTAATGAAAACCAGAGGCCTGCAACCAAGGCTACTGTACCCAGCAAGGCTCTCAATCAAGATAGAAGGCCAAATAAGGAGCTTCCCAGACAAAACAAGTCTAAAAGAATGCACTTCCACCAAACCAGCTCTGCAAGAGATGCTAAAGAGACTGCTTTCAGGAAAGAAGGAAAAAAGAGAGAGAGGAACACGAATACAAAAAAATGGCAATGAATAATACCTTTCAATAATAACCTTAAATGTAAATGGATTAAATGCTCCAATTAAAAGACATAATAGCGGAATGGATAAGAAAGCATGACCCACACATATGCTGCCTACAAGACACCCATCTCAGGACAAAAGACCTACACAGACTGAAAGTGAAGGGATGGAAACAAATTTTCCAAGCAAATGGACAGGAAGAAAGAGCTGGGGTAGCAATACTCATATCAGACAAAATAGACTTCAGAAAAAGGGCCATAAGAGAGACCGAGAAGGTCACTTCATAATACTCAAGGGAAGAATCCATCAAGAAGACATACAGATTGTAAATATATATGCACCCAAAATAAGAGCACCCAAATACATAAAGAAAATCTTGGAAGACTTCAAGTAAGATGTTGACAGCAACACAATTATAGTAGGGGATTTTAACACCTCACTGTCAAAAATGGACAGATGTTCCACAGAGAATATCAACAATGATATTCTGGCATTGAACAATGCCTTAGATGAAATGGACTTAACTGATATATATATAAAGCCTTTCATCCCAAAGAAGCAAAATACACATCCTTTTCAAATGCACATGGAACATTTTCAAAGAGAGTCCACATTATAGGACACAAAACCAGCCTCAACAAATTCAGGAAAATTGAAATCATATCAAGCATTTTCTCTGACCACAAGGGACTGAAATTAGAAACCAACCCAAAGGAAAAACCCCTGAAAACACTCAAAATCATGGAGATTGAATAACATGCTATTAAACAAGGAATGGGTCAAGATGAGATTAGGGAAGAAATCAAAAAGTTTCTCGAAACAAGAGAAAATGAACTCACAATAACCCAATATTTATGGGACCCAGTGAAGGCAGTCCTGAGAGGAAAGTTCATAGTAGTACAGGCCTACCTAAAAAAGATAAAAACACTTCAAACAAACAACCTAACCCTACACCTACAAGAACTCGAAGAACACCAACAAAGACAGCCAAGACCAAGTAGAAGGAAGGAAAATAACCAAGATCAGAGCAGAATTAAATGACATAGAGACAAAAAGCCTATTTTAAGGATCAATGCATCCAGGAGCTGGTTCCTTAAGAAGATAAACAAAATCGACAAGCCTATAAGCAGGCTCATTAAGAAAAAGAGAGGACCCAAATAAACACAATGAGAAATGAAAGAGGAGAGATTACAGCTGATGCCACAGAAATACAAAGGATTGTAAGAAACTACTATGAAGAACTGTATTCCAAGAAATTTAAAAACCAAGGTGAAATGGAAAAATTTCTAGAAAAATATGATCTTCCAAAACACAATGAAGAAGCAGCAGAAAGCCTGATCTGAGCAATAACAGGAAACAAAATTGAACCAGTATTCAAAAGACTCCCAACACACAAAAGTCCTGGACCAGATGGTTTCACAGGAGAATTCTACAAGGCATTTAAGGAAGAGCTAACCCCTATCCTTCACATACTATTCCAAGAAATCCAAAATGAGGGAAGACTCCCAAACTCTTTTTATGAAGTCAGCATCACCCTAATGCCAAAACCAGATAAAGACACAACAAAGAAAGGCCAATCTCGATGATGAACATAGACACTAAAATCCTCAACAAAATATTGGCAAACTGCATCCAGCAAAACATTAACAAGATAATACACCACGGCGAAGTTGGATTCATCCCAGGGATGCAAGGATGGTACAATATTCGCAAATCAATAAATATAAACAAAATCAAAGACAAAACAAAATCACATCACATAAACAAAACCAAAGACAAAAATCACATGATAATATCAATAGATGCAGAAAAAGTATTCAATAAGGTACAGCACCCATTTATGATAAAAACCCTCAGCAAAGTGGGAACAGAGGGAGCATTCCTCAACATAATAAAGGCCATATATGAGAGACCTACAGCCAACATCATGGGCAAAAACTAAAATCTTTCCCACTAAGATCAGGAACAAGACAAGGTTGTCCACTATCACCACTTCTATTCAACATAGTACTGGAAGTTTTAGCCACAGCAATCAGACAAGAAAAGGAAATAAAAGGCATCCAAATTGGAAAGGAGGAAACAAAAGTGTCATTGTTTGCAGATGACATGATAGTGTACATAGAAAATACTATAGACTCTGCCAAAAAGCTACTAGACCTAATAAATGAATTTGGCAAAATAGCGGGATACAAAGTCAATATGCAGAACTCAAAGGCATTTTTGTATACCAAAAATGAAACCTCTGAAGCAGAAATCAGCCAAAAAGTCCCATTTGTTATAGAAACAACAACAAAAAAATACCTAGGAATAAACTTAACCAAGGAGGTAAAAGACCTGTACACAGAAAACTACACAACACTGAAGAAAGAAATCATGGAAGACACAAACAAATGGAAACATATACCATGCTCATGGATTGTTAGAATCAACATCATCAAAATGTCCATACTCCCCAAAGCAATTTATAGATTCAATGCAATCCCTATCGAAGTACCAATGACATATTTCATGGATATAGAACAAACACTTCAAAAATTTATATGGAACTATAAATAATCCCAAATAGCTACTGCAAATTTGAGAAAGAAGAGCAAAGTAGGAGGGATCACAATACCTGATATCGAGCTACATTACAAGGCCACTGTAATCAAAAGAGACTGGCACTGGCATAAAAACAGACAGATAGATCAATGGAACAGAATAGAGAGCTCAGAAATAAACCCAATTCTCTATGGGCAATTAATCTTTGACAAAGGGGAAAGAAGCATAAAATGGAATAAAAATACCCTCTTCAATAAATGGTGTTGGGAAATCTGGACAGCTACATGCAAAAAAAATGAAACTCGAGCACCAACTGACACCATACAGAAAAATAAATTCAAGACGAATAAAAAAAGACTTAAATATAAGTCATGACACCATAAAAGTCCTAGAGAAAAACATTGGTAGGAAAATCTCAGATATTACACAGCAACATCTTCAATGATATGTCCACTAGAGCAAGGGACACAAAGGAAAGAATAAACAAATGGGATCTCATCAAAATAAAAAGCCTCTGCATGGCTAAAGAAAATAGTATTAAAATAAAAAGAGAACCAACTGTATGGGAAAACATATTTGCTAATGACATCGCGGCAAAAGGTTTGATCTCTGAATATATAAAGAACTCATATGACTCCACTCCAGGAAGACATAAAACCCCATTAAAAAATGGGTAAAATACTTGAACAGACACTTCTCCAGAGAAGACATACAGAGGGCCTGAAGACATCTGAAAAGATGCTCAACATCATTAGTCATCAGAGAGATGCACATTAAAACCACAATGAGATACCACCTCATACCAGTCAGAATGGCAATGATAAACAAAGCAACAGATAACTGTTGGAAGGAATGTGGAGAAAAAGGAACCCTAGTACACTGCTGGTGGGAATGCAAACTGCTGAAGCCACTGTGGACAACAGTATGGAACTTCCTCAGAAAACTAAAAATGGAACTGTCTTTTGACCCAGCAATTCCACTGCTGGGATTATACCCTAAGAGCCCTGAAACACCAATCCAAAAGAGCCTATGCACTCCAATGTTCATAGCAGCACAATTCACAATAGCCAAGTGCTGGAAACAACCTAAGTGCCCATCAGCAAGTGAGTGGATCAAGAACCTATGGTACATTTACACAATGGAATTCTATGCAGCAGAGAGAAAGAAGGAGCTTATACTCTTTGCAACAGCATGGATGGAACTGGAGAGCATTATGCTAAGTAAGCCAGGCAGTAAGGGACAAATACCATATGCTCTCACCTTTCACTGGAACTTAATCAACAAAAAAGAAGCAAGCAAAACATAACCAGAGACATTGAAATTAAGAACAATCTAACAATAGCCAGAGGGGAGCGGGGAGGGGACTATGGGGAGAAGGGTTTTCAGAAACCACTATACAGGACACATGGACAGAACAAAGGGGTAGGATGGAGGCAGGGGAGGGAAGTGGTTTCAGAGGGGGTGGGGAGAGTGAAGGGGAGAGGATGCAGACAAGTGTAATTGAACAACAATAGAGTAATTTAAAAAAAGAACAATCTGACAATAGCCAGAGGGGAGGAGGGAGAGGACTATGGGGATAAGGGTTTTCAGGAACCACTATAGAGGTCACATGGAGAGAACCAAGGGCGAGGGTGGAAGCAGGGGAGGGGGGTGGGTTTGGAGGGGGTTGGGGGAGGGGAGAGGATGCAGACAACTGTAATTGAACAACAATAACGTAAATAAAAAATTATTTTAGTTTTGTTTAAGAACATTGTCTACACTATTTAAAATGAGCACTTGCTCTGATTATGGCTCAGTGGGTGGAGCCTGGGCTGCAAACCAAACGGTGGCCAGTTTGATTTCCACTGAGGGCACATGCCTGGGTTGCATGCATGATCCCCAGTGGGGCCACATGAGAGGCAAGTACACACTGATATTTCTCTCCATCTCTTACTCCCTCCCTTCCCTTCTCTCTAAAAATAAATAAATAAAATATTTAAAAAGATAAAGTAAAAAATAAAATTAGCGTTTGTTAAGCAGAGCACCCTGGTACTAGATAGTGAGCAGCAGTTATATAAAAGACCACAACACAAAGTGAAACACACAACATTGTTCCCCAGAGACCCTGGGAGAACTACACAGCAGGCCTGCAGGGGCAAGAAGTGACAATGAGGCTGTATGCTGGGATAGTATAGGAGACACCATAACATGTGATTTTATTAGAATTCATGTGCAGAGGACTTTGGGGTCCTCCAGCTAAGTTTAGATTGTTCAAAATAAACCAGAAAAAGCAAGATCTTGTTAAAGTGTGCAGAGATCTTACCTAATGGCCATGCATGGTGAAAGCATGAGGTAGAAGGAAGACTGCTGCTCACAGCAGTTGCCAATAAGTCATGTCAAAAAGGGACACTTAACTGTGAATCTGTGAGATGTAGTCTACTGAGTAAATTACAGGAGAAGGTTGTAGCTGTTCAAGGTTCCTCCTTACAGAAAATATATGCCACCACGGCAATATCATAAAGTAGCTTAGCTGAACTCTTCAAAAAACATATAACATCTATTGTAATTATTAGAATGGTCCATTAGGTAAAATAAAATATATCAATAATGTGTAATTTTTCACATTATTTAATGTCTAAGACCACCAAGGAAAGAAACTGCTAATGCCATAATTGCACTACATTACCAAATTATACGCTGTTACCTATGAACTTGAGTAATATTAAAGACATAAATACATTGAAGTATATTCACTTTTATTAATAAAAATATAAATTCACACATCATCTAAATAAAGAACCACAATACAATTGTGTTACATTAGTGCAAATATTCAGGAGTGTTACTGTTCTTGTATATTATGACCTCATAGTGCAGTTTTCTTTGGTTTTCTAACTGGAGGTTGACTGTTGAGCAAATGTGGATGTACACCGATGTTATGCTCTGAGGGATGAACTGTCCATATTCCCTCACTTATCACGGATGCCTTTTTTATTCCAACCACACCAACTAATATTTAACTATGACTAACATGAAGATATATCAGGATTTTAATAAATTGACATTTTCTTTAAAGGCAGGTTTAGAAAAGTACTTAAAATTTATAATGTTTCTATATCTCACTGATGCAAAATAGGGTGACTTCCATCGTGACATAAAACAAAATTCTGAGAAACCTAAAAACAACTTCAGTTAGATTTTTTCAGACATTGTGCATCATAGTGTCCTCAATCTCCTATGCAGATGTAATTGTGAGTGTAGCTCACCTAATATACAACAGTTCACAGGCTGTTAAGGAACAAACATCACCCCACTGATTTCACACACACTAGGAATAAAAACATAGTAGCATCAACTGATAGGAGACTGGAATCAAATTAATATTTCCTTCTCAAAATATTTCAAATGCTGTCAATGTATAATAGCTGTATATTCTGACTAATTATACATATCTGGAAACCCATTCCCTTGACATTTTCAAACACTCTGAAATGTAATGATTGATGTTTTTAAACTTTGAATGATTCTCTATAGTAAGTATTCTGATTTAGATCAATACCTGAAACCTATCATTAGCCCTCTACTCTGAATTATGATGTTGTGAGACTCTTTTCCAATTACATACATTCCTGATTTTTACCTTTCAAGCCACATTCAGAAAATAAATTCTTTGGGGTTATGAGAACTGTGTAATTTCACAAAAGTCGTTCATTCTTTATAAACGTAAAAATTCACCCCACTGTGCTATCCCACACAATATATCAACATATCAATAAAATCACATTATCATAGCAATAGATGCAGAAAAAGCATTTGATAAGGTTCAGCACCCATTTATAATAAAACATTCAGCAAAGTAGAAACAGAGGGAGCTTTCCTCAGCATAATAAAGGCCATATATGAGAGACCTACAGCCAGCATCATACTCAATGGGCAAAAACTAAAAGCTTTCTTATTAAGATCAGGACCAAGATAAAGATGTCCACTTTCACCACTGCTATTTTACATACTACTGGAAGTCCAGGCTACAGCAATCAGACAAGAAAAGGAAATAAAAGGCATCCAATTTGGAAAGGAGGAAACAAAACTGTCATTGTTTGCAGATGACACGACAGTGTACATAAAAAATCCTATAGACTCCATCAAAAAACTGCTCGACCTAATAAATGAATTTGGCAAAAGAGCAGGATACAAAGCCAATATTCAGAAATCAAGGCATTTTTGTATACCAATAATGCAATATCAGAAGCATAAATCAAGAAAAAATCCCATTTGATATAGCAACAAGAAAAACAAAACACCTGGGAATAAAACTAACCAAGGAGGAAAAAGACCTGTACTTAGAAAACTACTCAACACTAAAGAAATAAATTAAGGAAGACACAAATGGAAACATATACTGTGTCTATGGATCAGAAGAATTAACATCATCAAAATGTCCATACTACGCAAAGCAATTTATAGATTCAATGCAATACCTATTAAAGTACCAAAAGCATATTTCACAGATATAGAACAAACACTTCAAAAATTTATATGGAACCATAAACGACCCTGAATATCTACTGCAATTCTGAGAAAGAAGAGCAAAGTAGGAGGGATCACAATACCTGGTATCAAACTGTATTACAAGGCCACTGTAATCAAACAGCGTGGTAGTGGCATAAGAGCAGACACATGGGCCAATAAAACAGAATAGAGAGCCTAGAAATAAACCCAAGTCTCTACAGTCAATTAATATTCAACAAAGTAGGCAGCAGCATAAAATGGAGTAATAATGGCCTCTTCAACAAATGGTGTTGGGAGAGCTGTACAGCTACATGCAAATAAGTGAAACTTGACGACCAAATTATACCATACACAAAAATAAATTCAAGTTGGATTAAAGACTTAAATATAAGTCGTGACACTATAAAAGTCCTTCAGGAGAACATAGGCAGGAAAATCTCAGATATTCCATGCGGCAATATTTTCACTGAAATGCCCCCTTGAAGAAGGGACATAAGGGAAAGAATAAACAAAGGGGATCTCATAAAAAAAAAACACACCTGCACAGCTAAAGAAAACAGCATTAAAATGAAAAGAGAACCAAACATATAGGAAAACAGATTTGCCAATGATATCTCAGACAAAGGTTTGATCTCCACAATATATAAAGAGCTCACAGGACTCAACTCTAAGAAGACAAGCAACCCAATTAAAAAATGGGTAAAAGACTTGAACAGACACTACTCAAAGGAGGACATATGGAGGGTCCAGAGACATATGAGAAGATGCTCAGTATCACTAGCCATCAGAGAGATGCATATTAAAACTGCAATGAGATACCACCACGCACCATTGAAAATGGCCTCATAAACAAAGCAACAAACAACAAACATTGGACAGGTTGTGGAAAAAAGGGAACCCTAGTGCACTGTTGGTGGGACTGCAGACTGGTGAAATCACTATGGAAAACAGTATGGAATTTCCTCAGAAAACTCAAAATGGAACTGCCTTTTGACCCGGCTATTCCACTGCTAGGATTATATCCTAAGAACACTGAAACACCAATCGAAAAGAACCTATGCACTCCAATGTTCATAGCAGCCCAATTTACAATATCCAAGTGCTGAAAGCAACCTTAGTGCCCATCAATAAATGAATGGACCAAAAAACTGTGGTACATTTACACAATGGAATTCTGCTCAGCAGAAAGAAAGAAGGGGCTCCTCCCCTTTATGACAGCATGGATGGAACTGTAGAGCATTATGCTAAGTGAAATAAGCCAGGTGGTGAAAGACAAATATCATATGATCTCACCTTTAAGTGAAACCTAATCAACAAAACAGACAAGCAAGCAAAATATAACCAAAGACATTGAAATCGGGAACAAGCTGACAGTAACCAGAAGGGAGAGGGAAGGGGATAATGGGGGAAAAGGGTGAATTGTTTAGAGGAACAACTATAAAGGACACATGGACAGTAACAAGATGGGGTGGAAACAGGGGAGGGAGGTGTGGAAGGCTGGGGTGGTGGGCAGGGTTGGGGGGAAAGGCAGAAAACTGTACTTGAACGACAATAAAAATCAAGAGTATTAAAAAAAGAAAAAGAAAAAAAAGAAATGGAGATCACACGGAGATGTACAGTTGTCCCTCACTATATCACAGTTCACTTATTGAGGCTTCACTGTATCATGGGTTTTTAAAAAAATATATCTAATTCTGTATAGTGGAGTTTTCACTATATCGCAAGATTTAGAGGTATATAGGTATTTATATAATATTTATTATTTTAATTACTTTTGCCTAAAAAAATTAAAACAATATCAAAAATGTTAATTCAAACATATTAAAAGAATATTAAATTGAAATAAAATACAGTATGTATTTCATCAGCGGATAAATACCGTACTGTACACAATGGAAATGCAGTACGCCACTACCGCTTGCCCAGATTTGCCAACATGAGATTGTACACAGCACACTATTGGCTGATGGAATGGAAGGCGACCAACCACAGCATTGTGTTCTGTATCCTGGGCACTGATTGGCTCAGTGACCATAGCATCAGTCTGTTTCCTCTCCCGCACTGTGCCCATATGTTCAACTTTTCCCCTTGTCCACTTCACATCAATGTCTGATTGCTGCGTGTAGTGTTGCTCTGCGGTGTTGTGTTTTTGTGAAATTTTCATAAAAGTTTGAATTTATTTCAAGCCCTACAATGCTGCCCAAATGTTCTGTGCCTTCTAAGGTTTCTGGCAGTGAATCCAAGTGCCAGAGGAATATGCTTACCATCAAAGAAAAGGTGGAACTTCTCGACATGTTAAAGAAGGCAAAAGCTACACAGGTGTAGGTTGCCATTACAGGATCAATGAATGTACTGTTTGCTACATAAAGAAAGACGAGAAGAATATTAGGTCTACGACAACCATGTCTTTTAACAAGACTGCAAAGAGGGTGGTCACTTCCCACAATAAGGCCATTGTGAGGATAGAGTCTGCATTGGCCCTTTGGATAAATGACTGCAAGAGGAAGAATATCTCGCTGGATACCAACACCATCTGGTCAAAGGCCAAGAAACTTTATGATAGTTTTGCGGAAAGCACAGACATTCACAACAGTGATGAGGATGAAGACAAGGATGACGACGCAGAAGAACAGACGAGTGCTTCTCCCACCAGACCAATCCCATTCAGTGCCAGCAAGGGCTGGTTTGACAAATTTCAGAGACGCTTTGGACTCAAGAGCATTTCTCTGCATGAAGAAGCGGACTCTGAGGATGTCCACTTACAACCGTTGACAGAGGAAGACCTGATGGAGATGATGAAGTCAGCAAGTGAAGAAGAGGATGAGGAACAAGATGAACTACTGGTTGGAGAAGAGGAGGAGGTTGGCCTAACACTCAATCGTCTTGAAACCATGGTTAGAATGGCCAAAGAACTTCAGCGAGTGGCTGAAGAATGGGACCCCCAGATGCTTTGTTCGTTGCACTTCATAAATACAATCAAGAGTGGCATGTCAGTTTATAAAAACCTTCTCACTCAAAAGAAAAAGCAGCACCAGCAACTCCCCAAAACTATGTTCATCACTCGTATGAAGAGATCAGTTACACCTATGCCTTTAGCAGAAATAGAAGTTACTGCCCAGGGTGAAGACACTGCACTACCTGATGAAGTGCCTGATGAAGTGGCGCCTTCAGAAGAGCTGTAATGCTCTTTTTGGCTGTGCAGTACATTCATCTCATCGTCATCACCTTCATCACCATTAGTACTGCATAGCTACATAATTCGTGATCTTCATCATTCAAGTTGTAGTATACTTCACTGGTGAGTACCCATATAGAATTGTATATGTTGTTAACATTACAAAAGTTTAAGAGTGTAGTAAATGTTTAAGAGCATATGAAGTGTTTATAAGAGCATGGGAAAGGTTAATAAGTGAGTGGGGAAGGTTTATAGGAGTGTGGAAAGGGTTTATAAAGCCTTAAAATATATATAAATGATGAAATAAATATAATGCTGCTACTTCATGGATTTTCACCTATTGTGGGGGTCTCTGGAACATAACTCCCGTGATAGGCGAGGGATCATTGCATAAGCATGGAGGTGGAAGGGAGAGAATGAGGGAAAAAAAGCACAGGGAATAAGAAACATAATTGGTAGGTGGAAAGTAGGCAGGGGGCTCTTAAGAATAGAATAGGAAATGGAGAAGCCAAAGAACTTAAATATATGACCCATGGACATGAACTAAGGGGAGGCAGCAGGTACAGGGTGGAGCGATTTAAAGGGGAGAAAAAAATGAGACAACTATAATAGCATAATTAATAAAATAATAATTCTCATGAAGCAAATAAAAAAAAAAGACCCTGAGCAAGCAAAGCTTAAACCACTTACAACTAATACTCATGAACCTTGTTAACCCTGAGAAAGAAAAGACAATTACTAAGGGTTTCTTGTGGCTAACTAGACTCAAATTTTAAAAAACAGAGCCTAGCCACCATTTCTTCACAATGCAAGTGTATGTGAAGGGCTGTTGCAAGTGTATATTTCATGATATAGTCTGCTCTCAGGCCCCACTCAGGTCTTTGGACCCAGGCTTCTGGGACCAAAAGCACTGGGCCACCTATACAACTGCCAGTCCTGCAGGTGATGCCAGCACTAAGGAATAACAGTGAGTCAACATAGATGACTACACTTTTTACTCAGCTTTTATTAATGCAAATTCATTCCAAATCCATACTAACCTAATAACAATAATAATCACTCAGGGACAATCGGTAATGGCATCACATAAGAGAACTGGGGAATAATGAACCCAAGGTCTAAGAGTCCAGAGCAGGTCCAGGTCCGGGAAGCCACAGAGGTCAACATCTTGCAAGAAAGAGTCAGAGTGATGGACGTGCAGCAGAGTTCTTTCTGTCCCAAGGCAGAAAGTGCCAAATGTCTCAAAGTGAGTTTCTCTCCAGATGTGCCATCCATACTCTGAAGTCCTCTGCTTTTATGTTTCTCTGGTAGAAAGTCATGTTGATTTTGTACAATTTCTGATATGTATGTTTTTCATGATTTGGATAGGCACATGTTGTTTTCTTCAGTCTCAATGGGCACATATTGTATACATCAGCTTTCACAGGTACATGTTTTATATCAGTTCTAATAGTATATTGTTTTATGTCACTCTCTGAAAGGGAGGTCTTACCCTTCAGATAAGCACATGTCTACCATGCTGTACTGTGCACGCTGAGGGGCTGCATCATCACCCTGAGTCATTGCTCTACTGCACATGGCTCTAAACATGGCTTGAGGTCCTGCTCTACACAGAGCCTCTCACACAAACTGAACTTCATGAAGAAGCCTGCACTGGACTGCCCGCCTACACTGTTTCTGCCATCTGAGCCAGCCCTTATCATGAAATTCCTGGAATTCTATTTTAACCAATAGGACTAAGGCTTTCCCCACCCAATTGAAGCTGCATAGCTCCAGCTAATCAAAACGTTCTATTCTGACCAATCACAACAATGCCTCTTGGACCAATCAATCTGTGAGGACTTGAAATCCTAACTTTCATGAGATCAGACCAATCAGAGACTAGATGTAGGGACATCTGTCTGTAAGAATCATCTCCTCTCTGACTGGGGAAGCACACTTTCCTTTTCCATTGAAGGCTGAAGGCTGTCTCCTTGGCTGAGCTGAAACACTGAAGATGTCTCCCCAGAGCCAAGCAGAGCAAACCAGCACAACACAAAGTAGTCCAGAATAGTGTGGAGCAGACCACTGAGCAGAGTAGAGCTATCTAGCTAGAGAGAGGCCTGGCTCCCATGCTGCCTTATAGCCATGCTGTATCACAATTGAGCTGTTTTGCACTGAATAAAATTTCTTTCTTCACCACATCCCAGACTGGTGATTCCTGTTGGCACTGAATTGGTGCCGATGACCATTGTTGACAGCCCTTGGCTACTCCCCTCCATGGAACTAAAGGACAGGGACCCTTTCAGAAGTGAAGGATTCATTGTCCAGGAAGATCTGGCACTGAAGTCTGTTAAATCTTCCCCTGAACCCTGAATCAGGGCAACAGACTTGAGGCTCACCTCCTTCGTTCTTGCCAGTTGACCTCATAATAAAGCTTTTTTCCCCCCAAAAGCCAATGACACAGTATTGGCTTCTGTGTGCATCAGGCATAGAACCCTTGCTCAGTAACAAGAGCACATAGAGGGCCCAGATGAGGAGTCTGAACTGGACACCTCATCTCTGAGAAAAGAGCCTTTGTCACAATCCAAAAGCAGGGAATTGAAACCTGTGGGGAATGGGGGTGGGGGTGCAGCTTTCATCTTGAGTGTTGGAAAAACCTCCATGCAGAATGATGGAAGGGGTTGTGGATGTCCTAAAGTTGTCCTGCTTGCCAGCACAACATCTACAACTTCTTCCTTTCCCTGTCCAAGTGGCTGGTAGAACTCTTGATCTTTCAATTAACTTATTGATGTGTTTTTTAAATGGCGTCTATTATGTGCCAGGAACCCTGCTAGTAGCTAGGTTAACTCTAGTGGGCCATAAAATGCCACATGGAGGACCAAAGAACAGAAGCACTACAGATGGATGTGGTCTCTGTGCTCACCAGGATGCTGGGATACTGCTGGCATGCTCAGGGAAATAGGCCTCCAGGGAGACAACACATGCACAGAGGACTCCAGAAGAGTTCTCTCTGTAGCCACTAATTTCTTGGCTCTGCCAGGTGTAGCTGAGAGGCCACTAGTCTCCAGGGATGAACTAA
The DNA here is from genome assembly GCA_004026765.1 of Micronycteris hirsuta. Lineage (NCBI taxonomy): Eukaryota > Metazoa > Chordata > Mammalia > Chiroptera > Phyllostomidae > Micronycteris > Micronycteris hirsuta. Next base: position 21,209 of record PVJI01021715.1, read on the forward strand.
ATCCAGGAAAAGTTTTGGACCATCTGGAGGTGGTAGGATCAGCAAAGACCCAAGGAGAGGGTCAGAGAGGGTCCCTTAGAGAGGAGCATTTGGAGCATTCCTTAGCCTGAGTCAATGTATCAGCTCCTTAGTCTGTACCAGACCTACCAAGAGAATTGTCCAAATCCTGCAGATATGCCCACTGAATTCAAAATAAAGCCTGTACTGCATGGCAATGCCCTGTTCCCCTCATAATCCCACCCCTGCTTCTTTTTTAAGTTTAGTGATCACCACACTCTGATAAAGTATACCTGCTGCCCAATCCAAAGCAAGCCCCTATGAATGTGTGTGCCCTTTCCCTGGGTGACCAGTACTCTTTCCTCCCTGGCAAAGGGGATATCTTGGGGACAGACGTTTGCCAGCATGGGCATGACAAATAAAGCATTCCACATAGACAAACAAAACAGTCTGAAAAATATGGTTTGTGTTCACTCTAACATAAATATCAATGGAAATCATCAACTGTGTTTTCAGGAAACCAATAATATGTCATGTGTATGGTACACAATCAAGAAAGACGTTTCTTTCCACTTCTGGCACCACATCATTAATCTCTCATAACGGTCTGGAGACAGTCTGTGCACAATGTGACTGCCCATGCTAACCACATCCCTCCACAGATAGAGGAACCAGGGTGCCCAGGGGCAGCCACATAGAAAAGAAAATGGGAGGAGGAGCACAAATCAGGTCAGTACAACCGAAAACTCATCACATGCACAGAAGCTGGCAGACCTCACCATGAAACCACAGATGCTTTCCAATACAGTTCCTGGTCCTATAGGGACTGAGGGAAGCAGAGGACAGAGGGAACAAAGAAAGAAGCAACCCATCAAAAACCAAGAGGCTTTTTCAACTCTCAAAATGTCACTCTTCTGTAATGTACAGAAGCTTAGAGCTGGAAGAAAACTCAGAGATAGTTTGCTTCGATAATTTGTTCTGTTTTCTCAGATAAAATAGATTGGGGTCGGGGGGCTGACCTTCCTGCTTCACTGATTGACAACCCTGGCAGGGGAATTCTGATCCCTTGCCCAGCACTTTCGCAGACAGTCAGAATTCTAATTCTCCACTCAGAGGAAGGTGCAAGTAAGCATTATCTGTGGATAAGATCCCATGCATGTAGGGCTGAAAGACTTTATAATCAGGGGATCTAACTTAGCCTGATACTGGGTAATGTGGAGAACTTCCTAAGGAGGTGACATTTAAGCTGAGACTATCAGGGTTAGAAAAAAAAAAATGGACAGAGAGTTTCCAGAAATAGGGTCCCTCCCTCTCTCCTTCCCTCCCTGCCCTCTTCTTATCTTTTTCTTTTCCTCTAAGCAAACTGTTCATTCAAATCAGCTGAGTACATTTATGGCCTTAATGCACAGTACAGTCATTGCTTTCCCCAGCCCAGGGGTTAGGTAGTTCTACTCTCTCATCTGATTTTTTTGGCAACTTTTTGTTTATTTGTATTGTTGTTCAAGTACGGTTCTCTTTTCTTTTCACCCAACATTCCAGGTCCTGCCCTGCTCTAGGATCCCAGCCTCCCCCAGCCCTGTCACCATATGTGCTGTGTTCCTCCTGCTTCAGAGCTTCAGATGCCATACCCACACCACCAATCACAGGGACAATTACTTGCCAAAGAACCTGTGGCAGGACAAGAATTCTGGTGTGGATGCCTGCTCTAGTACCACTGTCCCACCTTCCCAGTAACTGGTCAGGAAGGACTTCAGGGCTCTGCCCATTCCAAGTTGGGTTTCCCCATACAAGGTCATAGAGATCTCCTTGTGTTCTATGTTCAGCTTCCAGTCCCCTTTTGTCTTGGCTGAATAGGGCATGCTCCCAGCAGAGGGGACACAGCTATCATGTCCAGGCTTGGTCTCTTCCTTCTGCTACCCATGCACACTCACAGGAGGAAAGGCAACAGGATGATCAATAGATAAATATCCTGTATGGAGACGTTCTGCCAGGGCCTGACACAACCTGTGACCTGCTGACTCACCTAAGTAGAAAGAAAAGGGAGTGAGCTTCTATTAGCTGGCAGATGACCATGTACCAATCACTTGAGCCTGGTGTTCTACATATGTGGATGGTGCTGATGAGCTGAAATTGTAAAAACCAAGATACTTCTTCTGTGTCTAGAAACAGGAACAGGTCATCTCACAGCCCATTTTTGTTTTCAGGGGAAATCACAGCTGTGGTCCTTCTTCAGTTATGACATCAGTGAAGCACCTTTGCTCCAGTAAAGACTATAAAAGGAATTTTAAATTTTCTTTCTTGTACAATCTTCAGTGAAGGGCCCCAGGGACTTCCTGAAGATAAAGGAATATACGCATCACAACCCTGCAACCCAAGGTGGTTGTAGCACAGCCTTGTCAGGGACCTGGAACAAGGCCCTCACCTTAGCAGCTGACCAACATTCACTGGGATTTACGGGGCTTGTGCACAATGACACCATCTGGCAGCAACAGAAACAACAGGGCCTCTGGCTTCACTGATTCTCCACTCTCTCCTGGTATTTGAAAGAAAGACCAGGGAGTTTCTGCCCTTCCTAGTAATGAAGGCTGGTGAAGACTCTAGTAGCTCATTGCCATGTAACCACACCTCCCTATCTCTACCAAGCTGGTAAGGGGCCATTCCAGTATTGGAATAACCATCTTGTTTAATGCTCATAGGTACATAGGAAGCACATACCCATACTGTTGTCTGAATTTTGCTGATGAGGGCAGGGCATTCAGAGATTAATGAGTTTCCCAAACTCATGCACCCAAATAAGTACCAATATTAGGAATTCAAACTAGGCCCGTCTGACTCCAAGGCCTATATTCCTGCACTCCAAAAAGCCTTGTTCTGCCCACAGCAGAAGCTAGAAACTACAAAGCATCTCAAGGCCATGTTACTTCCAGGTATTGTCTCCCTGTGGGTTTATTTCACGTAAGCTTCTTGGAAACCTATCCCTCTATACACCTCCAGTAAATGTAATGTCTTTAGCATTTGGTTTACTTGTGTCCAAGCCCTTTGGATCAAAGATCACATGTGCCACGTGGCATGGGTTTTTTTCCCTCCATTTTGCTTAGTTGACATGAGAAACACGCCTAACCAATCAGCATAACTTTTGAAAATCAATTTTTATTCTTTCAGTCTGTCATTAACAACCTCTATTAATAGAGCTATAATGAACATCTGGAAGCAGCAGCAATTGGGGGAATGAAATAGAAAACCCACTAAGATGACAACTTGTTTTTCATAAGCTAAATTGACTCTCCAAATAGGAGAGGCAAACAGACAAAATGGAAACCAAGGAGAGAAGAAGGGGAAGGGAGAAGGGGTAAGCAGTTCTATCCCACAAATGAATTCACTGGGAGAAGGCTCTCACTGTGCCAGGGCTGGTGGTCCCTCTTCTGTCAGCCAGGCCCTCCCTGGAATAAGTGCCATGTGCCTGCAGGGATCCCCTGGCCAGTGGGAGACATTAGCATTTCAGCTTATGGACATCTCCATGTAGTGAGCACCAGATGCTGCTAGAGCTTTTAGTAGGTGGGAAAGCTGGTTGAGCAGGCTAGGAGGGCTTCTCAGGATAGGAGACAGTGAAGGCCAGCCTTGAAGCCTGATTGAGAGTTTGTCAGATGAACAAAATGAGGAGGACATTACAGGAAGAAAACACTGTGTGTGAGAGGGTAAGGAATGTTTAATAGCATGCTATTCAATCTCCACGAGTCTGAGTGTTTTTGAGATTTTTTCCTTGAGGTTCGTTTGTAGTTTGAGGCCCTTGTGGTCTGAGAAAATGCTTGATATGGTTTCAATTTTCTTGAATTTGTTGAGGCTTATTTTGTGTCCTATCATGTGGTCTATCTTTGAAAATGTTCTAAGTGCATTTGAAAGAAATGTGTATTTTCCTTCTTTGGGATAAAAGTTTATTTTATATATATATAGATGTGGCAGGAATTCTTTTTATACGCATGAAGAAATGCAGCCCCGGGATTCACGCATCTGAGCAAAACTCCGTGTGAGGAAAAATTATTTCCGAGTGGGCCAGCATGACTCATGTCAGTGGAAAAAGAATTCTCTAATGGGAATCTGACTAAACATGCCTCCTAAAAATTTATTGCCTTGCTGAACCTCTCCCTCCCGGAGTCAAGGAGCTTATGTTAATAGATCCCTGAAATTCTTTCCTGCCCAACTCTTTACCTTACTGAGTAAACCTCCCGCTTATCTATCCCCTTCCCATATATCTTTACGACCTAGCTGAAGACTCCTGTTCTGTGCACAGTTCATGAATAACCAATCCAATGCAAATGTATCCTAAAACTACTAATAAAATGCCCAGCTAAGCTACGCCCGGGGCCTTTCCAGACACTGAGGGAAAGACCCGTGGCACCGGACTTCCTTTTCCAAGCGTGTCTCTGTGTGAGATTCACCCACGGATTTTGCAGGACAAAATCCGCAGTATGTATGTATATATATATATATTCTGTTAAGTCTATTTCATCAAGACATCATTCAGTGCTGCAATATCCTGTTGATATTTTGTTTGAAAGATCTATCCTTTTTTGCCTGTGGGGTGTTAAAATCCTCTTGTATAAGTGAATTGCAGTCTTTATCTTTCTTGAAGTCCTCCAAGATTTTCCTTACATATTTGGGTGCTCCTATGTTGGATGTATATATGTTTATGATGTTTATGTCTTCTTGATGGATTCTTCCCTTCATTATTATGAAGTGTTCTTCTGGGTCTCTTTTTATGACCCTTGTTTTGAAGTCTATTTTGTCTGATATAGGTATTGCTAACCTAGCTTTTTTTTTTCCTGCCCATTTACTTGGAATATTTTTTTTCCTTATCTTTTTTTTAAATTTATTTTTTAAAATTATTTTATTGTTGTTCACTTACAGTTGTCTGCATTTACCCCCAACCCCCATCCCCAGGCAAACCCACTTCCCTCCCTTGCTTCCACCCTCCCCCTTGGTTTTGTCCATGTGCCCTTTATAGCAGTTCCTGAATACCCTTGTCCTCATTATCCCCCTCCCCCTCCCCTCTGGTTCCTGTCAGATTGTTCTAAATTTCAATGTCTGTGGTTCTAATTTGTTTTCTGGTTATATTTTGCTTGCTTACCTCACAAGCGTCTTGGCTGTGGCTGATCTGAGTTCCCCGGTAGCTGATCTGGCCTCAGTGCCTTCTCTCATGAGTCCTTATATAAAACCCCTTAACATTTCATATAGTAAAGGCTGCGTGATGATGTACTCCTCGAACTTGACCTTATCTGAGAAGCACTTTATCTGCCCTTCCATTCTAAATGACAGTTTTGCTGGATAGATTATTCTTGGTTGTAGGTCCTTGCTTTTCATGATTTGAAATATTTCTCTCCAGCCCCTTCTTGCTTGGAA
>PVJI01021716.1:0-26595 GCA_004026765.1 Micronycteris hirsuta
GCCAGAGCAGAATTTCTGATCCCAAATGTCAGTAGTGCTAAGGGTGAGAAACCCTGACTTAGAGTTCCTTACTTATTTCTAGTTGGCCAGCAAGATAATCACGTGGACAGGAAGGATACTGACTGACTTTTACATTCTGCTAAATTGCCACTTTTTACTAACATAATAATTCATATATTTCTGTGTTAGTATGTTTGTCCATTTAGAAGGGAAGGCTAACTATAATTCATGTGTAGTTATGTGAGTACCTTGGCATTATTTTGCTCATCTGGACATTAAAATCAGCAAAAATGTGGCAAAATACTGTTATTTTAAATGCTCTATTAAAACTCAATGTCAATTCATAGACCTGCTGTTGGTCTTGGTACGAGTACAGTCTAAGATAAGATACACGCTTGCATGATATCCCTAGAGCAAAAAGGAAAGGACAGTTTGCACCCTCCACGCTGGCAGGTGTGAGGCATTTTTGCTAAGGGTCAGGGGTGTTAAAAACACAAATGGCATGTGGCGTCTAGGAGAGTTGTGTGTGGTGAGAAGGAAAGGCAGGAGCATCAATTTAAAGAGACTTTGCTATTGAGTAATGTCAATAATCCAGACCCTAGCTATAAACCCTTATTTTCCAGCAACTTGAGATTTACAATTTAATTTGCAATGATAATTTTCACTGGTCACACAGAACTCGAGTACTCATTATATTTATGTAATTACACATATTAATATGATATAATTTTATGTAAATATACATATTAATATGGGATCTAACTTTCTAACAATTATTTTACTTCTTTTAGGATGTAGTTTGAACTTTTCTAAGTATGTTTGAATTATTGCATTTATTTTGGGACTGCATATATTCAAAAGTCAGTTGGGTCTGTTAATTTTGACATTCCTGACTTAAATGGGTAAGATCCATCTTTACTACTCTTCTTCCCAAAAGGCTAATAAGTAAATTTGTGACTTAATCTCCATGAATGGTAGATTAAAGTTAAACTCATCCTAGTGGTTTACTGAGATGTGTACATCCGGAGGTTTCCTAAGGCCATGAAATCTGTCTTCTGTACTAATGAATGACTGTGTCATTGTTATTAACCATATTATATATTACACTGAACTGAGACACGAACACGGAGAAGAGGTAGTATGACTTCTGCAGAGCTGTGTTTACACGCTTTCTATAAAAGGACTGTGTGAAAGCAAACACGGTGACTACAGTGTCATGCCACAGCACACTGAGAGTGCCTGTAGCAAATGTCACGCTCTTTGAGGTGGCTGCTAATGACCAGGGGACACACAGCCGTTGCTCAGTGTGGAACGCAACTCAGCAGAGTAGCCCAGAGGGTCCTGTACTGGAGGAAGGGAGTTGACAGAAAGGTGGGGTTCAGTATGAAAGGTTTTGATTTTATGTGTCCAGCAATTTGATTCGTTAACTAAGTCCTGTATTTAAACCATGGCTCTAACCAGTTCCATATTGAAATTTTTAAGCTGAGAATTTCAACAGATTTTCAACATGTTTTTTTCTTTCTACTTCTCATTCCAATCCAAATTTTAGCACTTCCTTAGATACAGGCTGTTCATAATACAATTACAGGATGGCAATGCTTTTGTACACAATATTTTAGTCATGCAAAGAAAAATTATTTTCTAGTACACATTTCCTCTTTCATTATTTAGGGCATTAGTATACAGGTTTAAAATGTAACTTTAAATGTTGTTATTGACTGAGTTGTTAAAAAGATCTATTTATCAAATGAGGGTTCAGAAGTGAAGACTTTGTTTTTACACCTGCTAGCTGCCAAAAGAATAGTAGTTAGAAACATGATTAATGTTAACATATTTCCCTAGTGAAAATCGAGGAGGCTCAAAATAGTATTTTAAGGATATAACTGTTTGCTAAAGCTTCAGAAAGCATGCTTCATTTTGTGGCGGTACTGTACAGTTGTTTCTGAGGAATCAAGTTGCCGGTCGGCCTGCTCTTAGCAGTCTGCCAACTTGGCCTGAGACACGAGTGTGTGTGTGTGTGTGTGTGTGTTAAGATTTTTATTCATGTAAGTAAAAATCTACCTACTTTGAATGATGTAATTTCTGCCTTTTTCTGACTTACACCTGCTTTTACAATGCATTTTTTCATTTCTTTCAAAGGCGTTTCTCCCAATCTTAATTTGTTTAAAAAAATTAAAGGAAAAAAACAAACTTAATGGTATCCAAAGTCGGATCTGTAACTCGAGCATGGTGACTTCCACCTGTCAATTCATGTTACTATTTTAGAATGTGCCGTTCCTCCCAAGTAGTTGGAAGAGAATGAAAGAGCAAGGAAGTTTGTCGCAGGACACACGATTCTGTCCCACCCAGTCATTCTCTGGTGTTGTTAGGTGGGTGCCGAAAGGGGGCATGTTAACTCTTTTGCATTGCCATAAGCTCTGTTTAAGGCCAGCCATGAAACTATAAAGCCATGTTGTCAAATGTTCTTTAATTGTAGAGTTTAAATTAGTAAGAACCTGCTTAGCTGCAGAGAAAAGGTTGTGGGAGCGAGGCAGGTCTGGTGCCGGGACAAACTGTAGAATGCCTGAAGTTTTGTCTGGTATTTGTTTCTTTCCATTTCTAGTTCTTAATTTATTTCTCTGCGTGACACCTCTCCTTCCTCAGCTCTCCACTCCCTCCAATCCAAAAAGCCAGAGGGCCCTGATTCCGTCCTAGCGTGCTGGGGGAGACTCCATGTCATGGACTGTTCTGGCAGGAGTCTTTGCCTGCACAAGTGACCTGACCTGTATTTGTTACTCCAAAGAGTCTCACTTGTGACTCGTCTGATTAGCAGTTGTTTTGAGTCCATAACAACTGATGACTAGAATTTGCTTGTCCTGACCAGACAGCATTTGTTTTATAACAACGTCCTTCAAGGGTTAAACCAGAGATAGATATTTTTGTTGTGAAGAGATTCTTCTGTCTTTCAAATTATCTGTAGGGGTTCTTGTCTTTCCAGGTATCACCTGCAGGGCTGCCTATGTTGGATTAATCAAACATTTTTTTTCCTCCTCGCCCCGAGGGCATGCTTACAGAGGGGCAGGGAGAGAGGCATTGATGTGAGAGAGAAACATTGATCGCTTGCCGCTCCATATGTGCCCCAACCAGGGACTGAATCTGTGGCCTGGGCATGTGCCCCAGCGGGGAATCAGACGTGCGACCTTATGGTTTGTGAGACCAACTGAGCCACACTGGCCCACGTGAATTAACCAAACTTCTAATATTACATGTACTGTAATATCTGCGGTCTAGTCAGCTGTTTTTGAAAATGAAGCTTCGTGACTAACTAGAGGTATAAAGCATGGCTTTTCTGAGTTTCAGGCTCTTTTCTGGTCTGATGTCACTGATTGCTTGTGTGAGGATACACGTGCGAGGTGCGTGAGGTGTGTGAGCTGACGTCTATGAAGTGCTGGCACTTAACGCAGAAGGGGACATTGGGGTTTCAGAGAAGTCACTCACTTGGTCATACTACAGTAAGCATTGATGCAGCATCTTCTCTGTGGCATATACTTATACAGACATAAAGAAGCTTTGGTAGACTTCCCATTGTAATTGAGGAAATGTCCCCATAAGTTTACAGTTAGAATACATTGTGTTCAGGTGAATGCACAGGTTCTCTGGGAATGTAGAGTTGAACAATCATTTCAACTTTTTAATTAGGGAACACTTCCAATTGAAAGTGCCATTGGTTTTGCACCTGGACTTTCAAAGCACTTACCATTTTCATCGACCTCCAGTTTTTCCCTAAACTTGAAACTATTTGAGGACAAGACACTACATCATTCCCTTTATCTCCTGAGCTCCTGGTACTTTGTGTTACATGTGTATTCAAAAATTAGATTTTAACTATGAAGACTTTCTGGAAATTTTAAAACACGCCTTGAACACGAGAACTGGTTTTTCTTTGTGAAGTCTTCCTCTTTTCGGTCTCATCTTTCAAAGTTGCGAAGCAGATCTGGTGAAGTGATCACTGACCCCTTGGTTTCTGTTGCCTTGCACCTATTTCAGAATAATGATATGGCGTAGTGCAATATAATCTAGAATTTATACGATTTAAAGAATGGGTGTTTCCTCTCAGTGTGTGGGTAATACACTAAAATTGGAAGTCTGAACTGTGTGCCTCTCATGGTGAACATTTTAATTTTTATGCTGATGTGCAAATGTAAATACTAATAGGTTTTGACATTTGAGGGATGTTTCATGCATATGTGAAGGTTTTAATGTTTTCATATCATCACCAATCACTCTCATTTTGTGAAATAAATCTAAATGTATGTTAAAGACTTTTGGGTGGAAAAATATGGTGGTTACGTAGGTAGTTGAAATACCTTATAGAAACTCAAGGGCAAGGAAAAGAAAATTTTAAAAGCAAGAATGTACATTAGAGGTGACTTCTTATGAGGAAGCATTAAAATTTAATAAAAACAAGGCTTACTGTTCCTTCCAAAGTCAAGATACCTGCCCTGGTACCTCTTATTAGCCTAACATTAAATACCAACACTCCCCCTGCCCCGCCAAAAAAATGCCACAAATTACCTTTGACTTTGGCATAATAAAAACCATTTGAAAAATATATACGAGCACACAGAAACTTGAAGATTTCTTAAGCACTCATTTGAGCTGTTTCTGTGCCTCAAGCTGAGTTTCTCAGTCACCTCCCCCTGGATGGAACAAGGAGTTGGGTTGAGGTGCACCAGTTGTCACAAAGAGAAAAGCATCGTGCATGAGAGCAAGGGTTTAGGTGACCTTGGACATGGGGTTACTACTCCCATCCCATTCAGTCACTTGGTGGCTGACTGACCTACGGCAGATTGTTTTCCTCCCTGTGATCACTTTGCTTCTCAGTAAACAAAGTAATTGCTGCTCTCTTGGAGCTCAGCAAATAATACCTTTTGGGGGGACAGCCTGCCTCGCAAGGATGTTGTCAGGATTACACGAAGTCAGGTGTGTGAAGTATATAGTGCAGGACATACAGGAGTGCTCAGGAAGTGATTTGAATTATCTTTGTGATCATTTTCATAATTCCACTTTCTCAACCTTTAAAGATGTATCCCCTGTAGAAAAACATGCAGGAAAAAAAATCTGGCCTCTGGCTACTTAAATTACAATGGTTAGTTATAGGCTCTTTATTTTTATGGGAGTTTGGGCTGTTCAAACCTCTCTTCATTTAATTGGGAGCAGATATTAAAACAAATACATTTTTTCTGACATTTTACGTGTAGTCAGTCTTTTGTGGTTTGTCTATTTTGTTCGCCTAGCAGAGCGGGGACTAGAGAATGGACATTTAAGTCCTTTGCTTTTGCCACTGTGTGTACTGCAAAACCAGTGCAGTTCTGGAGACCTTGTTTTTTAAAATGTATTTTCTGAAATAGTCTAAATATTTTCATTTGATTTGGATGTTTCTTTAAAAAAGTTGTTTGTTTCCATACTTAAAAAAACAGAGAAGACAAACAAATACACTTCCGTGAAACCACTGCCAATCCGTCTACAACACAAACACAGATCTAAAACTTTACTTTGTTTTTTGATGCATTTTTGTTATCCCATTTTTCTCCTTCATGCCATTTTGGTCCTGAGAAGGCTCTACATACCCTTTAAATAGACAAGATCAGATGCTCTTCTCTAAAAGGCTTTTGCAGGGACAGTGACATATTCCTATGGGGATAGTGTTCATAGTCCTGACTTGACTGAGCTCCGGTGTGCATTGCCGCCATGTCTGCAGGCAGAAGGCTCAGCTGCTCCTTTGGGCGTCCACCATCTGCTTGGTCCATCAAAAGGCTACTATGCTAATGACATAAAAAGTCTCTCAGATAACAATATCAATATTTGTGGGTTTTGCCCTGGGCAATAAAAAATTACGACTGGCAATATGCACTGCTTGTGAGGTCAGAGACTTGCTTGTCATTTCTTTCCAGTTGTACTTGTATAAAATGAAAAAAAAAGGGTCAAATTAGGCAGTATACTTATATTAATGTGATTTGACATCACATTATAACTTGATTTTTTACTTTTTAAAAAGTAGAACCTATTAGATGTTAAGTAGTATATGCAAAAGTTTATTTCCTATTTATTAATTAAAAAAATTTTTTTTCATATTTTTTCCCACTACCATTTAGTCCCCTTATACCCTCCTTCCCCTGGCAACCACCACACTGTTGTCCATGTCCATGAGTCCTTTTTCTTTTTTGCTTAATCCCTCCACCCCCTGACCTTCTCTCTTTAGCTATCATGTCATCCTGCTCAATAGCTATGAGTCTGTCTCTGTTTTGTTTATAGGTTCAGTTTGTTCATTAGATTTCACATGTGAGTGAAATCACATGGTATTTGTCTTTCTCTGATTGGTTTATTTTACTTAGCATGATATTCTCTAGGTCCATCCATACTGTCGCAAAGTATAAAACTTATTTTTTACGGCCGAGTAGTATTCCATTGTGTAAATGTCCTATAGTTGTTTTATCCACTCATCTACTGATGGACACTTGGGCTGCTTCCATATCATTGTGATTGTAAATAACACTGCAGTGAACATAGGGGTGCTTATGTTCTTTTGAATCAGTGTTTTGGGTTCCTTTGGATATGTTCTCGCGAGTGGGATCACTGGGTCAAAAGGTGATTTTTTGAGGCATCTCCGTACTGATTTCCACAGTGGCTGTACCAGTCTGCATTCCCGCCAACAGTACAAAAGGATACCCATTTCTCCACATCCTTGTCAGCACTTGCTGTTGTGGATTTACTGATGACAGCCATTCTGACAGGTGTGAGGTGATATCTCACTGTGGTTTTAATTTTCATCTCTCTGATGATTAGTGATGCTGAGCATCTTTTCATATTCTATTGGCCATCTGTATGTCCTCTTTGGAGAAGTGTCTGTTCAGGTCCTTTGCCCATTTTTTAATTGGGTTGTTTAGTTTTTTTTGGTGTTGAGTTTTGTTAAGTTCTTTGTAAATTTCGGATATTAACCCCTAATCAGATATGTCAGCGAATAGTTCTCCCATTCTGTGGGTTGTCTTTTTATTTTGTTGGTGTTTTCCTTTGCTATGCAAAAACTTTTTATTGATTGTTTTGAAAACTTTAGGTTACTGAAGTAGCTGTTGTAGGGGTCATTACCGTGCTCTAAATCCTCTCTTGTTGAGCACTGCTCCAGGTGGAATTGGCTGCTGGTCCATTTCGTCTCCATTTCTCAGAAACACATGCCTTTCAGAGCACCCACCCCCACCGAACTGAGAGGCAGAGTGTTGTGTCTTCGCTTTTTTCCATCTGAAACACTTAGTGGCGTTGCATTGGACGCCACTGACCACATGTGCACAGGAAACCCATGGAAACGTGTTCCAAAGTGTTAGTGAAAACCCATTAATTTCAGGGACACACAAAAAAGTAAACTTGCCACATAAATAACCCCCATAAATGGTTTTCTTAAATGTAAATGATAGTGTCATAAAATTGCATCAAAAAGGAGTAGATTAAAAACATACTTTGAACACACATCAGGTAAGGCAGTTTTTTTTTAAGTAAAAAAAGGAAAAAGTGGGGGATTTAGTCAGCTGGGCAAAGCAGCTGCTTTGAATTAAGCTCTGTTTACATTAACTGCTATCAATTTAACAAGGGTTTGCTCTGTGTTTTGAGCAATTTGGGGGAGAAATCCCTAAATAAATATCAAATATCACTGTTAATACATTTAACTATTCCATCACATTATAATAATATTGATGACTGCTAGATTTTTTTTGGAAAGGCTTTCGTTCTGCGTTTTTTTCTTTTCAGTTCAAAACAATCAGTGTATCTGGGTAAAGAGTTTGGCTGACATGTTACTAGAACTTTTTGCTTACTATGGAAGGAAAAGTCTCTGCTAGGTAGTTAACTCATGCTTTATTCTTGTTATAACTGTTTGCATTCACCTATAAAATATTGTCCCATAGAGCACACACATTAAAAAAGAACAGACTTGACAATGTGTATAATGCCTCAAAGAATTTTGTATATGGCCCCAGTCTAAAGGGTTCTTGGATCCTTGGTTATTTTGGTGATGAATTCACTTCGCCAGAGGGTTTTGACTCGTGTGTTGGAGGAGAAACAGGAATTATATGGTGGTAATCAAATATGGGTGTCCAGAGCGTGCTTTTCCCAGAGTAGTAAGAAATAGAGCTGTATGACTTTCCTCACATTTTCCATTCTCCTTTTCATTCTGCTTACAAGAAAGAGGCAGAAAAAAGTATTTTTTTTATTCTGTTGTTTCCATTACCATTTACCCTCCTTGTACACCCCCTGCAGTCACCACCCTACTGTCCGTGCCCATGAGTCCTTTCTCGTTTTTGCTTGATCCTTCCATGCCCTACCTCCCCCCGCCCCCACCATAGCTGCCACCCTGCTCTCTTTTTCTAAAAGACTCTGACATCTACTGATGTAAGCCTTGGACTGCTGGGACCAGAAGTGAGTGCTTCTAGGGTAGATGGAAGCTGCACAGTCCTGGCAGATTGGGGCTGGGGTGGGCATGTGAGGCTTGGTTTCGGGATATTGAGTCCTATCCCCTGAAGTAGACCTTTTACCTTGTGCCTATCAACCGCATCCATGGGATGTGTAATATTCACCAGGTACAGATCCTGAATCCTGGGTGGTCAGAAGAGAAACAAGATTTACTCCTTTCCTGCCTCCAAAAGTGGAGAAGGTGAAAAGCTTTCCTGAGCTGTAATTGTTTGCTTTTATGGCTTAAGAAACATCGTTTTGATTTATGGTTTACAACTCTAAGGAAATGCTGGAGTGATGAGTAACTGCTAGGTGAGGCAGTGGCTGGTCTAGAGGGCCAGAGTATCTCAGCAGTGTTCCTGTGGCTGCTGTTCCATTAGGTTTACACCAGCTGGGTGAGAAGAGCTAGCAGGCGCTGTCAGGTATTTTACGTTAGTTATTTCTAACCTAGCAACAACCCAACCAGGTTATTTCCAAAGTGCTTCAGATACTTGACATGAAAAGAGTCAGAAGAGTAATTTGCCTTATATGACCTTGGGCAAATAACAGAGCTAGGATTTTAATTTAGGGGGTGTCTTAGCCAACAAAGCTTGGGCTCCTTCCACTGTATTGTCAGAGAGACTGAAGCAGCCTTAAAAATTGGCTGATATTCTTTCTAGTGCTATGTGACTGAAGTTGTCATGAGTTGCTTTTAAACCATGGCCAGCTGTACCCAAAATAGATTTGTGTGTATCACTGACATGGCCCCATCTGATCCATGGCAAATATCTCCGCATTATGATTTTAATTATTTTCCTTGTTCATGAGCTAATTAACTTTAACTGGATGTACAGTGTACCTTTAAGATCAGCGATTATAAGACCTTCTCATTTTAGGAATGTTAAATGAACACACGTGTGCCTCAGAATAGACACATGCCACGTGTGTGGTCTTTTAACACTAGCTGGTTGAGAAATAACAGAGTACAGTATTTGGATTTTTTATTGATAGGTGCACATATGACTTAATAGGTTTTATGACTGCCATCCAAATATTTATGAATGTTCAATTATGTTTGCTGTGCTGAAGGAACATCCCTAGTAAGGAAGGAAGATTGTAAAACCTCGCTAATCTAAACCACTCGGCATCATACCACCATACCGAACTATATATAGAATTGGCATGGAGCCTAGCTTTAAGAATAGAACTGGTATAACTACATTTTATGTGGAATAATTTCTTATTTACTAGTTTTCAATTCTCTATTTAACTTAATCTTGTTAAAACCAAACTGAACTATGAGTCTCTCCTCAAAACTTCATTGGCTGGGAATAAGTACTTATTAAAAAATATAAAATGAGATATTATTTTTGTCACAGTTGAGGTCATTGCATATTAAATTTCATACAAAGACTTAACTTGCCCTGGCTGTTGTAGCTCAGTGGATTGAGTGTGAGCCTGTGAACCAAAGGGTCGCCAGTTTGATTCCCACTCAGGGCACATGCCTGGGTTGCAGGCCAGGTCCCCAGGTGGGAACACATAAGGGGCAACCACACATTGATGTTTCTCTCTCTTTCCCCTCTCTTTAAATAAATAAAAAAATCTTAAAAAAAAATACTTAACGGTAATATGAAATCTTGTTTGAAGCCCGAACTCTAAGCAAAAGGATGAATTGTGGTTATGTTACAGTGGGTATTAAAGACAAAAAATTACGTAGATAGAGAGCAGGCTGACAGTTCGGGGCTGGGGGTGGTTGGGGGTGAAGGGATCAAGCAAAAACGAAAAAGAGAGAAAGAACTCATGGACACAGGCAACAATGTGGTGATTGCTGGGGGCAGGTGGAAGGGGGGGCATGAGGGGATCATTTGTAATGGAAAAAATACAATAAAAATCATGTAAAAAAAGAATAAAAATTAATTCAGTCCATTGCCCGAGGTTCTGCAATCAATGTAACCATTGGAGGGTTTGCAACAGGTGGCAGGCACAGAGCAGCATCAAGTGTGACAATAAATAGCCCAGTGTAATTCCAGTAAGATGAAACTCCTGTCTCACTGCAGGACAGTGTGGATCAGATAGTGACTCAGAAAAGCAAAGTCCAAGGAATGACTCAAGCACAGAAGCACTTTAAGAATTCCTTTACCAAGATGTACAGGCAATGGAGTTATTACTTCCTTTCTTACCAAGTCATCAGAAATTATTTCTTGGTAGTGGTTAAACATAGGCCATCAAGAACTAGTTGCCTTCATTACTAGGAAGAAAAATTCATTAAACTTATGAATGTGTTGTTTCAGAGTACCAGAGAGCTTTAAAACTAAGAGGAGCCCAAGATATGGATATAGCAGAAGAATACAAACAAGAACAATTCTTTTTTAAATAGGGGAATGGATTAGATGCAATAGTAGAACACACGTCTTCTAAAGCTATTAGACATGTAAAGGAAGGGGAAAATACTTTTGAGAGTGGGAGTGGAGGAGAATGGAAAGAAAATAGCATTTAAATGTTTTGCTTAATGCCTTGTGTAATATTAAAACCACTTTATAAGATAGGGTGGTTGCCTGAGTTTGTAGATATGGAAACTGAGAGGCTCAGGGGCTTGTTCAAGGTCACATGCTTAGTATTTGGCAGCTTACTGAAGGTGACATGCTCAGTGCAAGTGGGACCCTTATTATGACTCCAAACCTAGTGTTCCTTTCGTTATAAAAGTCTGCCTCTAAGTGCCTCCTGATGAAAGGCAACAAGACTGGACGAAGGGATTCTTTAAGGTGTTAATGTGTACCTGTCAGATATGTAGGAAGTAAATTCTGGAGATACAGAGGATTTTCTAATTTTTAGAAGCTGCGAGTGAGAAATTACCCACATTTTCAGAGTCAGGATACTTTAAACAAATGTTTATGAATTGTCGACATACATATAAAACTCCTTGGGATCTGGTTCGCATGGAGATTCTAAATCATTAAGTCTGGGCAGGGCTGGGATTCTGTGTTGCTAGCAAGCTTCTCAGGTCATGCCAATGAGGGCCATGCTGTGAGTAATAAGGGTTTAGACAGTAAACAATGGCGATCACACACTGGGGGAGGGTTTACTGGAGGGACTGGGGAAGATGTGAGGCCTGCGTGCGGATCTAAAGGATGAGCGGGATTTGAGAGAGGTGCCAGACCTCTGCAGGAAGATTGGAGCATCCAAAGATTGGAGCATCCAAAGACAAGTTCTAGTCACACATTTTCCAGAGCCTTCTAGATGAAAAGCAATGAGTAAAGTTGAATAAGGTATCCACTCTTGAGAACTACACATTAATTTTTATTATTATTATTATTATTATTATTATTATTATTATTATTATTAGTAGTAGTAGTAGTAGTAGTAGTAGTAGTAGTAGTAGGGGAAGCACGGGGCGTGAGTCTCTAGTCTAGTTTGGCAGTGGGATGACAGGTAAGTTGGGACCAGCTTGAGTGGTTGAGTGGTAGGTACCTTGCGTATTCTGGCTGGGAGTTAAAATTTATCTCATAGGTGGTGGGTTTATTACCAAAAACTTTTGAGCAAGAAGTTAAAATGTTAAAAGTTGAGATGTAAAATGATCGGGGCAATGAGTAGTATGTAAACTGCATTGAGCTCGGAGGCTGGAGAGATGTGAGGAAACGGGGCAGGGGGTGGGGGGCCGTGCCTGGGTGCCTGGACACGGGTGCCTCCTGCTGAGAGCAGTGAAAACGAAAAGGACAAATGGCAGAGATGTTCGATGCATGACAGCGTGGGGGCTGATGAGAGCGAAGGAGCAGGAAGCATCAGCTTTTGAGCTTGGCCAGCCACTGGCAGAAACAGGAAAGGCGGAAGACTGGGGGCAAGATGGGTGTGAGGCTTTAACTCAGTGGGCTGGCCGTGACGGTAGAGCATCCAAATGCCAATGTACGCCTTGTAAAATCGAGGCTGGGCACTAGGTTGGGGAGTCATCTGTGAGAAGGCAATCGGCATCTCCAGGACAGTGAAGCCCAGCTCTGGGAGAGTGAGGGTGGGGAGAGAAGCAGGTGGCTAGACTGTCTCCCTCCCCTCCCCCCCCCCTTCCCCGTCTCTCTTCCCCTTGCCGCCCCCCTCCCCCTCAGGTTCCACATAAGCCTCGTCTATTTCTGACCGCTCCCTCCAGTCTGCCAGTGCTGCTGACGGTCTTGGTAACTATAGCTTGAAACACTGACTTACTCTCTTTTAAAGTGAGATAAAAATTCCCTCTTTTTGTTGAAGTTCAGATTCTGATTTCTCTAGTGCCTTATGAAAATGTTAGAACTGATTCCCTCTCCTAGGAACTGCTTTGTAGCTTAGGAATAACTAGCAGTAGAAATGTCACCCCTTCAAGGGAAATACCACCGCCTTATCCTCTGGACCCAGCCGGATGTTCAAATCACATTAGAATATCCAGCATCACCATATGTCCTCGCCTTGGGGTCCTTAAGTCGTGGATACCACTGTGTGGTGCCTACAACCCGGGCCTCTCTTGGCCACGCCCAACCCCAGTCTTTGTACGTTCTCCTACTGCTGGAGTAGGAGTTGTTGCTTGCTTTTCCTTGTCATCTTTTAAGTCCAAATTCTCTATCTTTTGTAAACAAGCATTCAGACAAGAATACAAATAGCTTCTCCTCAGAACAGTTAGTTTCAGGTGCATTGCTTCCAAATTGCTACAAGATGTGCTTACTTCCCAGTTTTTCCACAACCCATGCAAACCCAGATCCCAAATATCACTGAAAACAAAGCAATGGACTCTGCAATCGATCTATCTGATTCAGCCTGACACGATTTTATAACCAAATATTGCTTCCATTTCTATCCATCAGGGTGGGACAAATGGCAGTATTTTAGGTCATGTGTATCTGTAGGGATTTGATTCAATGAACGAGTACGTGAGTGAGTGGATGAATGAATGAGTGGACAAATGAATGAGTGTAACAAATATTTCTTGAGCTCCTCTGTGGCCAGCACTGTTCCAGGCATTGGATATTCAGTTTTGTGGTGAAAAAGACCAAGTCTTACCATTCTTAAGTATATGATGACTATATTCTAATAGGGAGGATGGTATGAATAAACATATCAGGTAATGTGAGGATAATGACATGGTAAAGCAGGAGTGGAGAGAGCATGCAAGGATGGGTCTTTGGATATTTTTAAAGCATGTATTTAGATAAAATTCTATGTTTAAGTATTCTATTTCAAAGGCAATAATAAAACCTTGCTTTTGGAATTAATGTTACATTCTTTTGGAATCATAAAACGTTTTGATAAACTATCTTTTGAAAACATTCCACTGATTCGATGCTTCAGTGTCTTTAAAGAGTCAGAAAGAGGGTGCATTCACTTCCAAGGTGCATTTGCGTGTGTACGCAGGAGCCTCTCCCTCCTCTGCACCTGTACCCCCACCGGCAGGCTGCTCCCAAATTTTGTCTCTGCCTCTAGATCGTACCCTCACAAATGAAAGGTTCAGTTTTTGTTTTTATCTTAAGGTTTTTACATAGTTTGAATTCAAATATGGTTGCTTTGGTTGAATGATTGAGTGCTTATGATATTTTGATGATTGGTTTTCATGAAGAGATTAAGTCTGTTACTCCCCTCAGATCTCACATGTATACTTGAACCATGCGTTCTAATTCATGACCCCATATGGCTCCCACTCACCCACCATCTGAAGTCCAAGTACACTTCAGACTTTTCTGGAATTTTGCTGGCTAATCCCTAGGTGCTTATCTCCTTGCATTTTTATATCCCTTCTTCACAGGCTTCGTCAGCCTGGGAGGCCTGCTTTTGTCTCCTCTAGACAGCCATTGCGCAGGCCGGCATACATCTTGCCTCATTCAGGAAGCCTTCCCTCACTGGGGGAGGAAGCCAGGTGCCTGGTTACTAGTCCCAGACAGCCAACACTACCATTGGGTCTTTGGTCAGTGCCCTTGTTCTCTCTGTCCTTCCATTTCTTTAGCTGTAAAGTGGAGGACAACCCTGGGACCTACTGCATAGGAACCATTGTGAGGATTAAATGAGTTGTTACAGGAAAAGAGTTTGGATGACTGACCCGTAGGCAAATATTCCATATACTGGGTCTGTCTGGAAAAAGTCCAGCCATTGTTAATAAAATGAGAAAGGTTTGCGCAACATCAATGTAACTTAGCAGCCAAGGAGAGTGGAGTGGATGTGCTTGGTGAACAATGATGACTTCACTGTACTAGTCAGTGGGGGTGATAGACACCTGTGGACTGAGCATGTGTTCTCTGTGGCTGTCCCATTCAAAATGACTGAGTGAGTAGAGCAACAAATCTGCATCAAATTTTGTGTTAAACTTGAACATTCCTCCATGGAAACTATTCACATGATTCAGAGGGGTGCAGCTATGGGTGATTGGTGATTGGCAGCTTTATCACGACAATTATGTGCCCACTCATGCATCACGTCTTGTGCAGAGGGTTTTGGTGAAACATCAAATCACTCAGGTTACCTAGCGCCTCTACAGCCCAGATTTGGTGCCCTGTGACTTTTGGCTTCTCCCAAAACTAAGATCACCTTTGAAAGGGAAGATATTTCAGACCGTCAGTGAGATTCAGGAAAATATTACAAGGCAGCTGATGTCAGTTGGGAGAACTGTGTGAGGTCCCAACATGCCTACTTGGAAGGGGACTGAGGCATCATTGTCCTATGTTCAGTGTTTCTTGTATGTTGTATCTTTTCAATAAATGTCTTTATTTTTTCATGGAAACAAGGAGCAGACTGACAGGGGCCAGAGGAGAGTGGGGAGGATGATGAGGAAAGAAGGGGAGGGGCTTAGTTAAAGAACAAGTATAAATGACCCATGGACATGGACAACAGGGTGGGGATTGACTGTGGGAGTGGGGGGTGGGCGGGGAAGGGGAGAGGAATGGGCGAAAGTTGGGACGACTGCAATAGAACAACAATTTAAGAAGGTCTCTTTTACAGCATGTGGCTGGATACTTTCTGGACAGACCTTGTACATTGGGGATTTCATTAACTACTATTGATACTTTTTATGATAAAATTTTAGACTGCTGTGTGTTCTCTGAACTTCATGTTATGTACAATCAACATGACAACTTATTTTCTACTTCATTTTTAAAAAAATTTATGCTGGATATTCGAACTGCTGACTCTTAGTCTGTCCAGCGCTAGATTGACTTATAAAAATACTTGGGGAATGATGACGGAGTAAGAACGTGAGCACTCTGAAGGGAGCAGGGAACACTTAGGAATGGGTCTCGTCCGCTTGCATGAACCTTATGTGAGAGGAGGGAGGGGCCCAGTGTGCTCAGGGAAATGCCACTGAGTTGCCGCTTTCCGTTCTTTCTTGCTCTCCTAGATATAAATTAATTTAGGGATTCTCTCATGGTAATTTTTTATTGTGGTAAGAATGCTTAACCTGAGATCTACCCTATTGACAAATTCTTAAGCTCACAATACAGTTCTAACCGTAGGCATGATGTTGTACCAACAGACCTCTAGAACTTAATTCGGTTTATAACTGAAACTACGGACCCACTGGACAGCCACCCGTCCCCTCCCTACGCCAGTCCCTGGCAACCACCATTCTACTGTCTGTTTCTCTGAGTTTGCCTATTGGTGGCACCCGTTTCCATGGGATTGTGCAGTACTTGTCTTTCTGGGACTGGCTTATTTCACTTAGCATAACATCCTCCAGGTTCATCCATGTTACTGTGTGTGGCAGGATTTCTACTTCTGGGTATATATCCAGAAGAATTGAAGTCAGGATCTCTGAGAGCTGTCTGCACTCCTATGTTCACTGCAACATTGTTGCCAGTAGCCAAGATATGCAAACAACCTAAATGGCTCTTGATGGATGAACAAATAAAGAAAATGTGGTGTATACATGCAGTGAAATGTTATTCAGTCTCATAGTAACCTTAATTCTGTATGTTCACCTCAGTTTCAATCCTTAGTCTTAATTCCCAGTGATATTTTACTTAAGATACTGGCATGCAATACACTCACAGGGGTGTAAAGTACTGCATAGGGAATATGTAATAACTATATATGGTGCCAGATGGGTCTTGGAAACAGGGGGAGGAACACACTGTAAAATACACGATTGTCTACCTGCTGTGTTGTACGCCTGAAACTAATACAAAATAATATTGAATGTAAACTGTAATTAATAAAAAAATGACTTTGTAGTTAAAGATGTAGCTGAATTGGCTGAATCTTAAAGTATTATAAGGGTGTCTTTGTTAAATGAAGTAAGCAATATGATTTTATCCTTGAGAGAAGGCAGAAGGAAGAATAAAGGATTTGTCCGTGTGGGGAGAAAGAAGAGGGAGAAAGTGGAGTATGTGTGGAGGAAGGACGGGTGTGGCAAAGGACCTGGTGACCTCCTTTCCCAGAAGAGAAGGAATGGTGTGACCTGGGTGGCAGTCCTACAGACTGAATCTAGGGAACAGCCAGTAATAGGGAAGGAAGGACCTCTAAATGCTTTTACCGTCTGTATGAAGAGGGTGGTTTATTTCCTCCTTTTTCTTTTGTTCATTGACAGAGTAAATGAAAAAGTACATATCAAGTAAATCTAAATCTTAAGAAATAGAAGGCTGCAGATGTAGAGTTAACTAACAATCTCTGTATAATTCAGGATATTTTGATATTTGGATTACTAAAACAAATATAAACATTTGGATTTATTTTGTAGGCAAAATAATATTCAACAGTGTTCTTACAATAAAAAAGATAAAAGCAAAAATGTTTGTTTCTACATCCTAAAAATAAAGCATATAAAATTGAATAGACCACTAACAACTTATTCTTGCTTTAATGTTGTCTATTATTAGGAACGGTTCTTTTTACTATTTCTTTTAAATGGTAATTTGTCCTCTTAATTTTAGTAACAGTTGTATTAAAGAAAACTATAGGAGTAGGAGGGACATTATCTCACCAAGAGGTTAGTAGTAAATCATCTACCAAGGGTCTGAAGTCTTAATGAAATTTGTTCGTTCATAAAACAGTGAGAATTATGGAATTGGGAAGTGCTTATCTTAGGCAAACTTTTGAATTTCTGAATATTCATTTCCCTTACAAATTTATTATTCATGATTCTCTTCTTCCTCCTTCAGTCCTCAGTAAATAATTTGTCAATCTGATGTTTGATTTCTCTCTTATATTCTATCAAACTTTAAATAGAAATCTGGGGTTATACCATTTGAAAAATTATTTTTAATTGTGTCTGAGAATTGTTTTCAGGGAATGAATTTAATAACTTAGTAATTTTCTGCTACCAGTTACTTCAGTTGTGATTTAAAAAAAAGTTTAATTTCTTCAGACTCTTAAAAATTGACATACCTATATGAGGAGCTGAACATTGTATTAGAAAAGTTGTCAGCCTTCAACTCTGGAGCACATTATCTTACTATTATAATCAAAGTAATTCATGGGCACATCTATTATTTATATTAGTTCGGAATGCCTAGTCATGTCATGTAGCTGATGTGAGTACTCCTGTTTTATTGGAACTTACCAGAGTGGCTCTCCAGGGAGACTCATAAAATTGTTGCCTCTATATCAATCTTAACAGTGTAGTAGGAATATTTAATGTAAGAAAGATACTTTTAGGGAATACTCCTTTATAAGACATAAAAATTGGAACGTCAGCCCTGGCTGGTGTAGCTCAGTGGATTGAGCACGGGCTGGGAACCAGAGGGTCCCGGTTCGATTCCCAGTCAGGGCACATGCCTGGGTTGCGGGCCAGGTCCCCATGAGGGCCATGTGAGAGGCAACCATACATTGCTGTTTCTCTCCCTCTCTTCCTCCCTCTCTTCCCCTCTCTCTAAAAATAAATAAAAATAAAATCTTAAAAAAAAAAAATTGGAACGTCAGAGCTGGAAGGTACTAGAAAAATCTCATACAGTCAGTCCTTTCACAGAAGAGGGAAAAGTGGCCCAGCAGAGCTCAGGTGGCTCCTGCAAGGCCACCCAGGGAGTGAGACAGGTGTCCTGATTTTAGGACACCTCCTGGCTTGGGCGTAGTTTTTTCCACCGTACTTCACTGCCACCTCCACCAGAGCAGCAAGCGACTTGAATGAGATTAATATTTCATTTTACCAGATTTAACCTCATTTCTTACTTCAGCGGGTGACATCTGCAATATGGGTACTCTCCTTACATTTTACTTTATTAGTCTATTTCAGATTTCGTAACTTGAATAAAATAAGGGCTAGATTTAAATTTCAAAGGCAACTACCCACTTTAATCAGATGAGAATATGTTCACATTATTTCACATTTTAGAATATAAAGAAGTTTACCAATGGCAATTTGTGTGGCCAGCATACTTTTTTCTTTATCCATGTTTTGCACCTGTTTTCACCAAGTTGGTCTGTGTTAATGTTTGTTAGTGGTGCCTTACAACTCTATTTAGACACAGCTGTTTTTATGGAAGCAATTTTGGATTATAATTTTTTGTTTATTTAGAATTTTCTAATCAGTTGCCCTTAGATTCATGGTCATTTAATCTTTTACCACATTCGGGTGAATGAGCCCAACATTACTTAATTCAGACTTTCTTTTTAACTCGGGCAAACAAAGTAGAGATCAGGTAATTCAAAAATATGTCTAGGCTTGGTTTCTTGCCAATTACCCAACCTCAGAGACTTAAAACAGGGATGCATGATATTATAAGGAAACTATAAGATGACTGCAACAAAAATTAACTTATTTTAACCTTTTGAATAGCATCTCTTTAAAGCCGGCTGTGGTTGACTTTTCAGAAAACTTACAGGAGAAATAAATCACTCTTGTGCTTCTTGAAACATTTTGTTCTGTGGACCTCATGCATGTTTGTTTTGCTTAGGTGTTCTCTTCAGGATCCCATGGAGTGTTGGTGCTTATGTGGTGTTAAGCAAGGAACTCAATGTCCTTCCCCGTTCTTCAGATGCCTGGACCAAGGCATCCTAAGAGCTGGCTTAGTGTGCAGTGGCAGCAGCAGATTGAGTGCGTTTGTGCATGGTGCTCTCTGGAGCATGCCCACGCACAATGAAGCATGCTGAGGTTTTTTCATCAACACCTGAAAATCATTGGCACCAGTTCCAGGCTTTTCACCTAACTTTGAGTTGCTTTGTGCTTTTTCTTATTTGTTTTAAATTCTAGTTGGGTAAGGCTAGAGGAGTTACCTTTCAGTTTAACTTCCTTTTTCAAAGAAGTAGTTAAACTTGTTGAAGCGGTGGTTTCACTTAAGATGTAGTCTTTACTTTGGTGCATTTCAGGGGCTCCCAGTCATTAGCATACATCAGAGTCACCCCCCTGGAGGTTTCGCTGAGGCAGTGTTACTGGATGCCGAGCTCCAGAGTTGCCGGTTTCGTAGCGGGGTATGGAGAAGAGTCTGAGAATTTTACCTTCTAACAAGCGCTAAGGTATTGTGGACGCTGCTGATCTGGGAACCACTGTTTGAGAACCTATGTTCCAGTGACAGATAAACCAAGAGAAACTACTCAAGGAGAACTTTATTATCCTAAGAATATTTTTACTTCCACGGACATAGATAGTGAACAAAACCTCCAGTCTATGAATAATGTTTGAGAAAAGAAAACGAGATGAATCCTTAAAGTTCTTTTAGAGCAGGTGAGACATCAGTTATGGACACATGTGGATGAATAATCAATGATATGGCTCCATATTTTGATGAGTTATTGGGTCTCTGAAGGGATGGTGTTTCAGCTACATACTGTTTTCCTATGGGAGTTTCCATGATATTGACATTTAAGAGTTAAATGTGTGACAGATTCTGGGCATTTTAGGTTCAAGGAATGGCACATTTGGCCCTGAAGTGAGAGTAAACAAAGTTCTGTTATGTTGGATTTGCTTGACAAAGGCCAGAATAGGATGGAATGCAATAGGAAATGACTGAAGGTTGGAAATGGGGATGTAACTAAACCGAAGTTCAAGGTTAAAGCCTGGTGAGCCCTATAATTTAATGACAATGAAAGGGAGTAAATGGACATAGTTAAAATGGCTCCTTAGAAATGATTCTGGCTGCTGGGTGGGACAGATGTTTAGAGAGACGGGGCTGAAAATTAGTCTGTACATTACTTCTAGTAATATTTTAGTGTCAATATATTAAGTGCTGAGCCTGAGATAAACAGATGAATCAGGGGAAGAGATTCCTGCTACATTGTTATATAATGGGATGCTTTAAAGCAGCCTGTGCTGTGGTACCCATGGGCTCCTATGGGCGAGGCCTCTAGGAGGAGATAGGAAGGCTTCAGAGACTGGTGAGCTTCCTCTCTGAAAGAATCAAGTAGTTCAAAAGGGCAGGCAGAGAACAAGTCAAGAGCCTTTTTGGAAGAGAAAACCTTTCATCTCTTATGTGGAGATGGGAGAAAGCAGGGCTGTTGACAGGGATGTTTTATAGAAAGAATTTTGGGTTTATGCTGAGGCAGGTCAAGAAATGAGCTCACCAAGAGTGGCCAGATCATGACTGTGAATGCCAGCCACACAGTAGACTTAACTCAAGGGAAATAAGTGCCCTAGAAATAAGGATTTTAAGGGAGGAGATGTGGAGAGGATTCCATTTTGGGAAGGTTCTTGAGGCATCTCTGTGGAGTGAGGAGAGGTAGGTGCGGAGAAAGGAAATGAATTACCTCTGAGAAAGAAGAGATGAATTTGAGAGATATAGGAGCTAGAAATGATAGGACTTGGTTAGTGGGCAAGTGAGAATTTGGGGGAGTGGATGTTGTCTGGCTTCTATCTTCCTGGCTTGGAGACTTGGGGCCCTTCACCAGGGCAGAGCATGTGGGAGGATCACCAGGGCTGAGGATCAGATGATGTCTGCACTTAAGAACTTAACTGAATTTTAACTTTTGAGCCGGGATAATGATAGTGGGAATGTGAAGGCCATACCAAAGGAAAGTTGTCTAGGAAGTATTAGTGGAATTCGGTTTGGACTAAATATGGTAAAGGGGAGAGGGGAGGAAACACTCATCAGATGCACTAACCTCAGAAGTTTTCAAAGTATTCACGGAGAAAGACACCTTATGCGTGACCTCAGTCCTTTTTTAATGCCACCTGCACCGCTCACATATTTGCAGTTCTAGTACAGGAAAGCTGTTGTGGGTGTGTGTTTTAACTTATTTGACTTACAAAAACTTGGCATTAAATAGGTTTATATGAGAATTTTGTGACAAATTTCAGCTTTGTCTTGAGTTTCCCCGACAGATTAGACGCAGGTGGCACTGTTGGCAGTGGTCTCTGTGGACAAAGGTTAAAACGGAGAATAAGCAGTGCTTTTGCAGCCAAATACTCACATTCCTCTGAATACGCGTTTAAGTGACGTAGATCTGGGTTTAAATTATAACTGTAAGAAAGGAAACTTCTAGAAGACGGCTCCATCTCACTAAGTTTTGGTGTCACGTCTGTGAAATGGGGCCACCACTACGCATTGAGCTATATTGGAAGTGAAGGTAAGCTCTCATGAAATGGGCCACGCAGTGCCGATATAGTACAATACTTCTACTTGTTTCCTGTTGCCACTGTAATCAATTGCCACAATTTGTTGATAGTGACTGAAAACAACATGGATTTATTGTCTTACAGTTCTGGTGGTCACATGGCTAACAGGAGCTTTCAGGAGCCAAAATCAAGGTAGCAGCAGGGCCGCTTCCTCCTCGAGGCTCCAGGAGAGTCAGTCTTTGCCTTTTTCTTTTCTAGGGGCAGCGAGCGTCCCTTGGCTCCTGGCTGCATCACTCGGATCTCTGCCTCTGTGGTCACATCCCCTTGTGTAGAGTAGTCCAGTCCCCCTCTTCCTCTTCTCCCTAATAAGGACACTTGTAACAGCATTTAGGGCCCACCTCGATGATCTGGGACATCTCCTTACCACAGAATCCTTCACTTAATCACACCCATGAAGTGTCTTTTGCCATGTAAGGTAACCCTCGAAGATTCCAGGGATTAGGACATAAGAACATCTTGGTATTGGGGGATGTTCATTATTCAGCCTACTGCGGTGTTCACTAAATTATCAATATTGTGAACAAAAATAAAGAATTAGAAATGGAATTTTTAACTAAAAATCTATGATAGTACAATATGAATTATTCATATGTAATATCCTTTATATACAGTTATATTTTAAAGAATGTTCTTAGCCATTCTGGAGTGCATGAAAAATGGGACCTAAAATGTATAACTTTTAGATAATGGCTTAAATAAGGTTTAGTTGGACGAATATCAAAGTTGGTCAGAGTCTATAAAGGATGTATTGCAACACAGCTGGAACGCAGAAAATGAAGCTCTGACACATAATTTCTTACGACTTTAAGTCTGAGAGGCAAGTAGGCTGGCATGCATTTTTTTCCCAAGATAATGAGAATGCTGAGCTCCTACGTCTTGCAACACTTAGTATATATTTACTGAATGTCAATTATGATTCAGACACTGGGCTAGGTCTTGCCCTTGGATCTGAGAGTATGTGTTTCATTAACTCCTCAGGTGTGTAGTAATTGCTTGGTTGTTTGCCTTGCCTTTTTGCGTTTGCTACTTTTTCTAGATGATAGCATTAAATGACGTTTTCAGCTAATTTTAGGCCCATGGGAGCCTTGAGTATGCTTTATTTGATTAAGGAGAGTTAGTTAAATCCTTAGATCCTCTAAAACATGGTTCTCAACTGTGCCATTCTGTGTCCCCCCTCCTCCCCTGCCCGGGGACGATTTGGCAATGTCTGGGTACTTTGAGCACCACGACTTGCTTGGGTGGGGAGAGCGCTGCTGGCATCTGATGGATAAGGCCAGGAATGCAGCGTTACATCCTGCAATGTAGGTAACTGTCCCCACAACAAAAAAGTGTAAGGTTCAAAATGTCAATGTTGCCAAGGTCAAGGAACCCTGCTCTAAGTTCATATTGCCTGTGAAACTTTGGGTTAAATAAAACTGTGAACATTTAGTTATTTTCTCTTGGAGTTGCATTACTAATGCTTAGTAAACATTACATAAAGAAAGACCTATCTAGAACAGACACAATTTAGGACTAAAAAGATCTATGATGAGCTTGGGCTAGGGATATTTTTGAGGAGGGAGTAGTACTTATTTCCTATGGTGAAAATTAAGATTTTGAAACAAGTCTCACTTACAGGCACAGGAGAATAATTTACCCCTAAGCAAAATGAGACTTCTGAGTGTGTAGCACAAATACTTTGGCATGCTGTGCTTTGACAGTATGGGGTTTATACTGTATGCACATATAGGACATTTTTATAAGCTACATCTGAGGAACTGGTGTGATGATAACTGACACATAACAATTTCTGTCACCTTATGCTTTACAGAGAACCTTCATGTGCATCAGAAAGGAAATACGTATTTACATGCTAGGCACTTCAAATATATATATGAATTTATATATACACATATATAGGGTCTGGCACAAATAATGCTCTCTTTTTTATTATAAAATCTTTTATTACACCATCATGAGCATGTGATTCTGTAACATAAGAATATGACACTCAAGCCCTGGCTGGTGTAGCTCAGTGGATTGAGCGCGGGCTGGGAACCAAAGGGTCCCGGTTCGATTCCCAGTCAGGGCACATGCCTGGGTTGAAGGCCAGGTCCCCAGTGGGGGCCATGTGAGAGGCAACCACACATTGATGTTTTTCTCCCTCTCTTTTTCCCTCCCTTTTCCCCTCTTTAAAAATAAATAAATAAAATATTTAAAAAAAAGAAATATCACACTCAAGCACACTGTATGACATTTTAGGTGAAATGTTCAAATTAAAGTATAAATTATTACACCTATATTATTACCCTACCAACCACACTCAAGCAGATGTTATTTCTGCTGGGACCTGTAATAACAGTGCCGATATATATAACACACACACACACATATAATGTAAAACAACAGAACTTCCTTTTCTCCCCGTTCTGAAAGCCAGAAGGTGAAGGTTGCCCTGCTGGGCTGCCGTCACAGTATGTTCAGGTCACACTCTTTCCAGAGGCTCCAGGAGACAAACATGTTGTTTAATATTCACAAACTTAAGGGTGTAGATCATTGTTTTTTTTCCCACGATAATAAAATATACCATCAGGAAACTAACCCAAAGATCTTCCTATTTAATTTCATTTGTGCTTAATTTATAATCATGTTTCTTTATAGTTGGTGGGTACTGGTCTTACAGAAACTATACTCATAAAGGTTCGCAGTGGCCAAGTACAGGAAATTTATACTTTGTAGCTCTCTCACTATGCAAATTATTGTGATTTATTTCATTTGCTTAGATGTCTTTTAAAAAGATTTTTGGCCATGTTTCACCTGTGGAGCCCCATAATTATGGGTTTTGTGCACAAGATAGTAGAATACATCGAGAACTTGCCTGAGAAGGCGGTAATAGGGAGCTGATGTGCCACTGTCTTTGGGAGACCGACTTAAGCAGGAAATTACTGTGCCATAGACTGGTTTTGATCCAACACTTTGAAGAATATTCAGAGACTTATTTCAGGATATTACAGAGACAATTATTTGTCAGGATTAAGATGTAAATTATTTAAAAATACATTAGATTTGGAAGTGTGACTGCACTCATGCTAAATCAGGGTCTTAGTTTGGATCTTAGTCTATGGAAAGTCAGGATCACATCAAGTCTTTTTTTTTTAATTGCTATTTTTTCCATTACTATTTATTCCCCTTGTACCTCTTCCCCCCACAACCACCACACTGTTGTCCATGCCCATGAGTCCTTTTTCCTCCATCCCTCCACCCTCTCACCTCCCCGCCAGTGGCTGTCATCTGTCCTCAATCTATGAGTCTGTTCCCATTTTGCTTGTTAGCTTAGTTTGTTCATTAGATTCCACATATGAGTGACATCATATGGCATTTGTCGTTCTCTGACTGGCTTATTTCACTTAGCATAATGTTCTCCAGGTCCATTCGTGCTGTTGCAAAGGGTAAAATTTTCTTCTGTTTTCACAGCTGGGTAGTATTCCGTTGTGTTAGTGTCCCATAGTTGTTTTATCCACTCATCTACAAGTCTTAATAGTTTTATGTCCTTGGGAAAGTTTCTTAAGCTTTTAGGGTTCCAGTTTCCTAATCTGTGCATCGTTAGATCATTGTGTGGATAAAGGAGCTAATGTGGAACATGGATATCGTGATTACTATAACGTGCTCAGTGAAGGCAGTTATTTTTAATACACCTTACATAATTAAGAAAAAAGTGAACTTAAACTGAGCAGAACTGAAAATGCCTTATTAATACTTTTATCCCTTAAGACTTTAGTAAGAGTTGTAACAAAAAATATGAAAAAATGAATATTTCAAAGTCTAAGTAAAAAAGATCTCTTTTTGGACTTCTCAGAACTTTAATTTGCAATTATGTATATATGTCCTTTAAGCAGTGGTTTTATAGACAAATTTAACTTTAGTTTTCTATTCAAGATAACACTGTAAAAACATTGCTTCAGTTAATTAGTAATTCAGTCATTAACTCAGAATTTCAGTTGCAGACACTGTTAAGAAGGTGCTAAGTTTCTGTTTTAGTTTGCACATGAATGAAAGAAAAGTTGAAAGATTGAGACCTTTGAAAGATTAAGATATTCATGGGACCTAAAGTGAATTATTCAGAAACATTCAGAAAAATACCATTTTTACAGGAATATTTTTCTAGCACAGTAATATGGATCTTTTTTGTTCATGTTCAGTATTATCTACAATTTTATGGATTTTGTGTTTTGATCCAAACATAAATATTTTGAGGGGGTCAAATTCTGGCCAAACCTTTGGAGAAGATTCTTGAATCTCTGTTCTATATTGATATCCTTATACTTGAGCATCGTGACAGAGATGTACTACAAATACCTGCATCTGTCTACATTCTGCATTATTTTTTTCGAGGCTCTTTTAAGGTATATGCTTGTCCACAATTTAAAAAATGTGTATTTGTTAACAGTGACTCGTAGATTTTTTTTTTGTCCAAGACAAGAAGTACTCTTACTTAAATAAACAGAAAATTTAGATTGACTAAAAAAAAAAAAAGAAAAAGAAAATAAAGAAGTGAGCACCTCACCTGGCATTGTTGTTCCAAAATCATGATGTTAAGGACTAAAAGCTTTGTTACTTATAGAGAAATTTCATATTGACTTTGCTGAGCATGGGCTCAAACGTTTGGAAGGACTGAAACA
>PVJI01021717.1:0-26576 GCA_004026765.1 Micronycteris hirsuta
GGAACTTATACCCTTTGCAACAGCATGGATGGAACTGGAGAGCATTATGCTAAGTGAAGTAAGCCAGGCGGTGAGGGACAAATACCATATGATCTCACCTTTAACTGGATCATAATCAACAAAAACAGAAAGCAAGCAAAACATAAACAGAGACATTGAAATTAAGAACAGTCTATCAATAGCCAAGGGGGAGGGGGGAGGGAACAATGGGGAGAAGCGTTTTCAGGAATCACTGTAGAGGACACATGGAAGGAACTAAGGGGGAAAGGGGAGGCTGGGGTGGAGGTGGGGCTGAGGGAGGGGGAGGGGAGGGGAGAGGATGCAACTAACTGTAATTGAACAACAATAAAGTAATAAAAAAGTAATTATATAATTGATAGACAATAAATGGCAAAAAAGTTATTTAAAATAAAAATACAATTTAAATTATTTCAAATTATTTATTTAATAAATGTTTATAAAAAATGTGTTCTCATTCAAGAACTTTACTAGGTAAATGGGGAAAAGGCATAGACAATAGTATACTTAGTTGAGGGACTTCATTTCATCTCCAGCTGTCTAGAACATATTAGACTAATGGTTGAATAGTTTTTCTTCATTAAGAACATACTAGGCAAATGGGGACAACTGTAATTGAACAACAATAAAATAAATAAATAAACCAAAAAAGAATGTACTAGGCAATTCAGAACCCACCCACTGAAGACAACATAATAAAATGTTAGTATCATTTGCTTCATAAAACTGATGAGCTCACATAATAATAACTTAAGTAGCCAAGACTGGCCTGAGGCATATATTAATTTGAAAAGGCATAGATGAGATGTTTAGTAGTGGTTTAATCAGCCTAGGAAACAAAGTTGATCCCCAGGACTCACCAACAGTTGGGAACTGACTAAATATTAAAAGGCTACATACTAGGAGTAAATATGAACCAAAAGTCAACATCTCTCCTATGAACTGTGGCTTAGCATCTACTCTTCTAGTTTGCAAAAAAAAAAAATCTTAACTAAATTTATGATTTGAATATATGATTTCTGAAATATATAATCTATTATGTATTGTATATTATATAAACATTGCATAGATTATATAGATTATTAAATATATATAACTCATAGATTATTAGTGTCCATGGGTTCCTACAGAAAACAAAATAAAATTTTCTCTGAAGAAAAATATCATTGTACTAAATCTCAATAATTTCCACAAACAATAATTTTAACACAATGTTTGAGTTCAAAGATAATGCAGGCACAAAAATAATTATACACTGAACTTTACAGGAAGAAAAAATTAGATTAACTAAGACTCAAATAAAGTACAGATGTTTATGTATTTTAACATTATATATTTAAAATATTTAAGTTAATTGGGTTCAAAAAAATAAAAGCTATTACACATATCAAAACAAACAATAGACTGCTAAAGAAGCAGATTATTGCAGCACTATATTTAAGCCTGTGGATGAGAATTTTCCCCATTCTGGATCCCTCTGTAGTGCAAGAGAATCCCTGGCTCTTTCTGGTGCACAGTGGACACAGTGCTGTTCTGCTGTTGAGGGATAGAGTGAAGGAACATAACAAAAAAGAAAAAGAAAAAGAAGCAGATTACAGTTTTATATAATTTGGAT
The DNA here is from genome assembly GCA_004026765.1 of Micronycteris hirsuta. Lineage (NCBI taxonomy): Eukaryota > Metazoa > Chordata > Mammalia > Chiroptera > Phyllostomidae > Micronycteris > Micronycteris hirsuta. The sequence goes on from PVJI01021717.1 coordinate 1,634, forward strand.
TATTTAAAGCATTCTAAAAAACTATTACCCTCAATAAAGCTAAAAAATTAAAAATATGAAACAGTAACATCAAAAAGCAATTTGAAAGCACTAATCTATTAAAATAATTAATGAATGCTAAAGAAAATATAATATGTTTTATGTATTTAAATAGCACAAGTGCAAATTTACAATACTGTATCTAACCAAAGTAGTCTTCAGAAATGAAGGCTGAACAAAACTGACTCAGATAAATTGAAAAGTGAAATAGATTGTCACCAACAATCCCAGACTAAAAAAAAAAAGACTAAAAAGCATAATTAATTTAAGTCTTAAGAAAATAGACATAAAATAGTACAGGATATATTTAACTTAAATAAAGGTGTGTAGAATTAAATATTTTTAGGTATCTAAAAGATTCAGGAAGAAATTGAAAATATCACCTAACATTAAATTTTGTAACTTATGATTATATATTGTTATCTCTCAAGTAAGTATTAAAATTTTAAATAATATCTAAATTACAAAATAAAGAAGGAAATGGAGGGATTAAATATTTCACACAGAAATTCATTTTGTTTTTACATGCTAATAATTAACAATCTCCAAAACCCATATCATCTTACCTTTAATTGGAACCCAACCAACAAAACAAGCAAGCAAGCAAAACACAAGAGACACTGAAATTAAGAACAAACTGACAACAACCAGAGGGGAGACGGGAGAGGATAGTGGGGAAAAAGGGGGAAGGGTTTACAGGAATAACTATAAAGGACACATGGACAAAAACGGGGCCGGGTGGAAATGGGAGGGAGGTGGGGCAGTCTGGGGTGGTGGAGAGGGGTGGGGGAAAAGGCAGAAAACAGTACTTGAAAAATAATAAAATTAAAAAGTATTTTAAATAAATAAAGTTTAGCTGAAAGATATACTTAGCGTTCACCTGAAACATAAAAAAGAAAAAAAAATTCTTATGAAATAAATTTTAACAGAGGAGGTGAAAGACTTGTTCATGGAAAACCACAAAACTTTACTGAAATAAATTTTAAGAACACCTAAATAAATGAAAACACATCAAATGTGTTGGAAGACTTAACATTGTTAAGATATCAATACTACCAAACACAATCTACAGAATCAATGTAATCCACCTCACACTGGTCAGAATGACTATCATCAGTAAATCAACAAACAAGTGCTGGTGAGGATGTGGAAAAAAGGGGACCCTTTTGCATGGGTAGGAATACCAACTCGTGCAGCCACTGTAGAAAGCAGTATGGAGTTACCTCAAAAAATTAAAAATGAAACTGCCTTATGACCCAGTGATCCCACATTGGAGAATTAATCTGAAGAAATCCAAAACACTGATTCGAAAGAATATAAGTGCCCTTATATTCACTGCAGCATTATTTACAATCACCAAGATATGGAAGCAGTCCAAGTGTCCATCAGCAGGTGAGTGAATAAAACAACTATGGTGCATTTTCACAATGGAATACTACTTGGACATAAAAAAAGATTTTACCCTTTGTGATAGTTTGGATGGACCTCGAGAATATTATTCTAAGTGAAATAAGCCAGTAAAAGAAAGACAAATACTACATGAGTTCACTCTTTTGGACTCTAATGAATAATTGGAACAAGAAAGATAGAGACAGACCCATAGATGTGCATTATCCTTTGCATATGGTGTCTACATATGTACTTTTTTTTTCATTTACTGAAAGCATTCTCAAATTATATGTTGTTTTAATATTTCATTGATTAACTTTCTTATTCATGTGCTGTAGTTAAGCATAGCTACTATTTTACAAGGCATAATTATATATCCATTTGATCTACTCTATACATGTGTTATATCTAGATTTATTTCCCTGGTCTTTTGGATGACAGCTGGCAGGGGGCGGTTAGTGGGTGGAGTGATTGAGCAAAAAGGAAAAAGGGCCCTGCTGGTGTAGCTTAGTGGATTGAGAATGGGTCTGTGAACCAAAGGGTCACCAGTTCGATTCCCAGTCAGGGCACGAGTCTGGGTTGTGAGCCAGGTCCCCAGTAGGGGGCTTGAAAGGCAACCACACCTTGATGTTTCTCTCCCTCCCTCTCTTTCTCTGTCCCTTCCCTTCTGTCTAAAATAAACAAATAAAATATTTTTATAAAAAAAGGAAAAAGGACTCATGAACATTGATAATAGTGTGGTGATTGTTGTGGGGAGGGAGGTATAAGGGGACTAAATAGTAATGGAAAAATACAATAAAGATTAAATTTTAAAAATAATGCAAAAAATAAAAATGAGAATTTTTACTTTTATTTGCTAATTTCTGTATACTTTATATCTGTACACAATTATATCATAATTGTTTTTTCCACAATGTCTTTATTTTTTTCCATTTTCATTTCCATGATGTTTCTTTGAAATTTTTACTTTCTTACTGAACTAGGATAACTCATATTTCCTAGTTTTACCAGTTAGTTCATATTGCATTCATAACTGATTTTACAGTTCTAACATGGGGGAATTACTTTATAACTATTGATTTTAATTAATTGTGAAAAGGTTGTTAAAATGTGTATTAGATCTGTTACACCCTTTTTTTCTGATAATTGACCTGCATATTGGTATTTGTGCTTTTATTTTTATAGACTCTTTCATTGGAGCTATTTAGTGATAATACTATGCTGGTGCAACTCCTGAACATGTTTTATACAGGAAACATTACTCTCTGATTTGGTCTAGGGTATTTCTTGAACACATTTCACAAAGGTTTTTTAGTTTGTGACTGAGGTCATTGTTTCCTGCAAATATTGTTGACCTGAGGGATTGTATGGTTATTTCTAATTCTTCTGCTTCTTTAACAGAGATGTTCTCACAGCAAACCCTACAGCCACCTTGCATGTGTGGGATACTGATACTGTTCTACAGTGTGATCTCTCTCCATAAGGAAAGTGGAATTTTGCTGTCATTTTCTGGATAATTGTTCCTGTTCTCTCAAGAATTTGTGCTGTCTTTTGTTTGTTTGTTTGTTTCTGTTTTGTGTGTGTGTGTGTGTGTGTGTATGTTTAGAAACAAGTTGAGGCTTTTAGCCAGTCGCATAAAATCTGGCAATCCCTACTTAATTTTACATTTTCAGTGAGATAAAGTAATTTTTTGGTTTGTTTAAAATTTATTTTTGTTTCTTCTGATAGATTTTCAAAAGAGGAAACATCCTAGTTTCACAAATATTGCCACACCTAAAGCTTTGAGTTATCATAATTTTAACTTTTAGGAAAAAAAGTGCAAGAGCTCCTGGTAATTGGATCGCCTAAAGCTCGCCTAGTTCCAGGGTGTTCTAAGATATGACCGTTCAAAACTTGAACTGCAGCATTCTGCAAATAAATTACCTCTCTTTGCTTAAACCACCTATAACCACTTTGTTTTCTTTCACTTAGAGAATTTTAAATCAAATACCTATATTAAAGCTTATTTATTGTAATCTGCAAAGAAAAATTTTTAATCTCTATGTATGTATGTATATGTGTGTGCAAAACAATAATCTCATTAGGATTGTAAATTTATAATATAAGTTCATCTTAATTGAGGCAGATATGACATTTGAACAACACTAAGATTTACAGTTTTATATCCCGGTATATCTGCAAGATAGAGACTCTTTTATTTGTTCCCTAGAGAATTTTTAAGCTTTTGCCATAGCTCTTGTAATTTTTTCTATTGATTTACATCATGGCATGTTTAATTTTTATTTCTTACTTAAACATTTTAATTAGACATTCTAATTGGCAGTTAAATTTTTCTAGTTTTAGCAGTGATATCATTTTTCAGGTTTAAAATTCAATATATTTTAGAAGATATCACATAAAGCAAAGACATACAAGTATATCACTCTGCATCATTGTAACCAAATATTTACCATTATTTCAATATAGAGACTATATTACAAAGTTTAATTGTCTAAAATACCCTTATAAAATTATTCATGATGCAATCTAGAATGTAATGCACTTTGTTGTTATGTCTTTTTGTTATCCTTTAATCTTTTTTATTCTTGAATAGTTTATTTTTATTATTATCTTTTATTGTTATTTAATACAGTTGTCTCACCTTTTTCCCCATTGCTCTCCCCTGTCCCAACCCCCATAGTCAGTCTCCATCCCATTGCCTGTGCCCATGAGTCCTCTATTCATGGTCCTTGAATTGCCCCTTCCCTTTCTTTCTTTAATAATATATATATATATATATATATATATATATATATATATATATGCTGATTGCTTATAAATTAGAATTATACTTTGAGATTGTATGATTGGATTTTTATTGGCAGGTACAGCTTTGATATTTCTGCAAGTGTATTGCAGAGTTGATGTTATATTCTTCCCATTGCATATCAGAAATCACATAATCTCTGTTTGATCCATGTTTGGTGATACTAAGTTTGGTCGTTTGTTTTACTTGTTTTTTTTTTTTACCATATCACTATTATAATTTCTTTTGTAATTAAAAAATATGTTGTGTGATAATTTTAAACTCTTGGAAAATCTCGTTAACCAATAAGTTTTCAAAATATTTGAGCATTTTGAATTTGCTAATGATTGACTATATCAATTATTATACTGATGATTATGAAATCTTAATTTTTCTAAATTAAATAATCTTTCTATAACTAATAGCTGACTTGTCTAGAGAAGAGCTTTTTCTCATACCTCAGCCTCCTTTATAATTTTGAGAGTCACTAGATATTAAGTATTATTTTGCTATTTGCTTTAGATAATGTGATAATTCATTATCAGCATGATTCTTTTTTTTTTAAGATTTTATTTATTTTCAGAGAGAGGATAAAGGAGGGAGAAAGAGCAATGTATGGTTGCCTCTCACATGGTCCTCACTGGGGACCTGGCCCGCAACCCAGGCATGTGTCCCGACTGGGAATCGAACCGGGGCCCTCTGGTTCCCAGCCCACACTCAATCCACTGAGCTACACCAGCCGGGAGCATGATTCTTTTTGATGCTCAGAATTTATTCAATGAAAGTCCCTTCAAGCTATCTTCTTTGTTTGTTTGTTTGTTTTTGGTATAATTCCATTAGTTGCCTGACACATTCTTGCTTGTTGACACAAAAAACTATGCTAGGGTGATATTATACTCACCTCAATTCAGGTATCCAGCATTTCTTTAAGAAGAACCCATATCTTTCATAATGGGGAATGGGGTTTAGAATGTAACATCTAGGCATCTTAGATGTGTTCACTGCTACTGAGCCACCAGTGTGACTCTGGGTCTTTTCAGTGAGCAGAAGTAGGAAATAAAACCTTTAAAAGCATTATCTTCACTTTGCCACCTCAAATTCAAATCAACATAACAGGACACTTCCTCACATTTTCCCATTACATATTTAGGTCTTTCACCTCCTACACTAAGAAAACTGTCCCATAAAATCAGTATATGTATGTGCTTTATTATAAAAAATGTTTTTATAATTATTATACTTGAATCTCTACCGAGAGTCTTACCAAATAAAGTTCAAGATTACAGTTCTTTTAAGTCTTAAACTATACCCCACAAATGATACAAAGTCAAAGACATAAGTCACTTGAATTTTAGTTTGTATTCATTTTTTAAAAGTTTATGAGTGTTATTGCTATTTTATTTAAATCCAGCATTTTATTTACTTTTTATAATTACTTTATTGTTCTTCAATTATGTTGTCTGCATTTTCTCCCCTCCCCTCCGCCCCACCCCATCCAACCTCACCTCCCTCCCTTGCTTCCACCCTTCCCCTTGGTTTGTCCATGTGTCCTTTATAGTCGTTCCTGAAAACCCTTCTCCCCACAATCTCCCCCTCCCCGGGCTATTGTTAGATTGTTCTCAATTTTAATGTCTCTGGTTATATTTTGCTTGCTTTTTTCTTTTGTTGATTATGTTCCAGTTAAAGGTGAGATCTATGATATTTGTCCCTCACTGCCTGGCTTGCTTCACTTAGCATATGCTCTCCAGTTCCATTCATGTTGTTGCAAAGGGTATAAACTCCTTCCTCCTCTCTGCTGCATAGAATTCCATTGTGTAAATGTACCATAGTTTCTTGATCCATTCATTTGCTGATGGGCACTTGGGTTGCTTCCAGCACTTAGCTATTGTAAGTTGTGCTGCTATGAACATTGGGGTGCATAGGTTCTTTTGGATTGGAGTTTCAGGGCTCTTAGTGTATAATCCCAGCAGTGGAATTGCTGGGTCAGAAGGAAGTTCCATTTTTAGTTTTCTGAAGAAGTTCCATACTGTTTTCCACAGGGTTTGATCTCAAAATACATAAAGAACTCATATGACTCCACTCCAGGAAGACACAAAACCCAATTAAAAAATGGGAAAAAGACTTGAACAGACATTTCTCCAAGGAGGACATACAGAGGGCCCAGAGACATGTGAAAAGATGCTCAACATCGCTAGCCATCACAGAGATGCAAATTAAAACCACAATGAGATACCACTTCACACTGGTCAGAATGGCCATCATAAACAAATCAACAAATGAGTGTTGGAGAGGACGCGGAGAAAAGGGAACCCTAGTGCACTGTTGGTGGGAATGCAGACTGGTGCAGCCACTGTATTCATGTTTAAGTTTAATTTTTATTAACCTTTTTGAATTAACTTTATTTTTGGATGAATAAAATATGCACAAGTTTCAAATTCACAATGATAAAATTGTCTACTTAAAGAAGTCTTCCTCTCATGACTAATCATTTACGGTACCATTCTTGTCTTTATTTTTAAGAATTAACAGATATGAATACATATACAGTTTTTGGTACCTACTTTTTTTATTCAGTAGTGTATAAAAAGTTGTACAAATAGTTGTATTAGAAATCAATCTATGTGCATATGTAGTTTTATTTATTTCTATGTAAAATACTCCACTAAATAGATGTATCTTTTTCTATTTAAATAGTCTCCTAAGTATTTTTCAATTACAAATATGATATTAAGTAAAATTGTGCATGTTTCATATATTCGAAAAGTACATTTCTAGGACAAAAGTAAATGCATGTTAGAAATTATCCAATTTCCCTGTAATTGAGAGTGCCTGTTTTTGTACTACCTTGACATTTAATGGTGTTGATCAGACAGATAATAAATACTATTTAAAAATTAATGATGCCTTTTTAATGACAGGTCACTTTATTTGTTGGCTCTAATAGTTCCTTTTAAGTGAGTCTCTTGAGATGTACAGGTAAACATCATATCATTATCAATCACATAAGGTACAAGTTTTCAAAAAAAGGCATATGTACTTTGTCTTGGTTAGTAGAGGAGGGTTATAATCATACACAAAACACATGATAAAACAAGTATTGCTGATTTCTTGTTCATAAGATTTGGAAGAAAAATCATTTAAGCTGACAGCCAGGTACCATTATAATTTGGAATAGTAATTTGTGAATTGAAGATAGAAAACACATGAAGTATACTTTTTACTAGAAATTTTTCTTATCATAACCTTTTAACTTCTAAAACAGGCTAAAGTATGCAAAGTAATTTAATTTTATTTCTAATATGAGGAGTAAATAAGTGACAATCAACTAGTGATGTGCAAACACAAATTCTGTTACCTTTAGAGCCATTGGCTTACTGCTTTTATCATCCACTAAGTGGCTGCGCATGCACGGTCAGTCTCCGGTTGGACTTACTGCACCTAACTAAGGTTCTTAAAGTCAGGGCCAGGATTTAGTTTCTGCTTCTTTGATAAGAACTTTTGACTATCCTTCTCATAAGTAGACAGACCTAACAGTGTTGATTTTTCTAGTTCTTGTATAAAAAAGAAAGAAAAACTAAAAAATAAATAAAGAAAATAAAAGTCAGATTTGAACTTATTTATATGTTCCTGAAATATTTCCAAATGAAATTCACACACTGAAAATTACTCCCAGTTGTATTGGAGAGCATTGGAGACAATTTCCTAATAAAAATATATAGTACAATTTAAGTGATAAAATGAAAGTGAAATGAAACATTAGTGTTACCCTAACTTATATTTGACTTTTCCTCATTGAAAAATGTTCCATTACCAAGACATGATGACAATATTGGCAATAGCTATACAATGCAAATGAAGTTATGCCGACACAGCTCATTAGGTTTAACAAACATGCCACACAACCAAGTTCAAGACAGTTTGCTAACCTCTGGTCAAGAGATATTAAAATGCAAGAGTGAGGAGAGTAACATGGTTTTTCTTCATAGCAGAATGTGCTTGTATTCACTTTAAAAACCCCAACTATTGCCCAAAGTTTCATTATTCATGTGGTCTTTCTTGTTTCCAAATTATCTCTTTCATCTGAAAAATGTTAAATGTATTCTCTTTTCTTAAGCACAGTCATGTGATATGAGTTTAAAACATTAACCTGTTGTTTTCTTTTCATTTCTAGCTCTTTTCTTACCTTTTATTCAAACATTAAAAAAAAGTAGTCACTCTTGCTTATCATCTTAAAGAAGGAAAATGACAATTTAAATAAGTACATTTATGTGTAGTAGAAATACATGTTAAGTAGTTTACATGAGAAGGTTGAAATTTGTGAAGCCTTAGGAAAAAAAAAAATCTACTCCTTGCCTCACGGATGAACTATCCCATTCTTGGTCATCTCCTGGGTGAATAATCAATTTAAAGTTTCTCTTGGGAAATGTGAAGGTCTAAAGTATCTTGAACATGCCTAAAATTTAGTTAGTCTACGAAACACCAAAATCTTAACAATTTTCAATGTAACCGACTTTAAAGGAGCTGTAAGATATAAAGTCCCATCATCGATTTTGAGGTGTATAGTACTTTGTTCTGAAATTGTATTTAATGAATAGCCCCTGATGTTTTGTTCAATAATGGCTCCATGAGGAGCCAGAGATCCCGACGGCTCCCTACAGATGCTTTCAGCACTTCTGATAGAGTTCAACTCAATTTTCAGTTGAAAACTGACATAAACAAGGACAAATCAGCAAGTTCCAAGTCACTTATTTAATCAGGGACAGAACTAGAAGTAGAATCTTGTATCTATTAACATGGCTTTTGTTTGTTTGTTTCCAAAAATGAGATTGGTCGCTAGACTTAACATCATCCAGAAACCAAACGGCATGATATATCCAGGATTTCTTTTCCATTTGCCACTCAGACTTTTTTTCCTATTCTTTTCTCTTTTAATAGAGCAAAAGTGAAATGGAAAGAAGGGGTTAGTAAAAGGGAGGGGTGGACAAAAAGGGATGAAAGATGATGCAGGTAGCCAACGTTACACATTTCGGAATCTCGTCCAGGGTTTGCCCTTGCAGTCAGTGATGCTGTAAAAACTATTTTTCTCAGCTGCTTCTAGGCTATGCTGGGTGACTTCCCTTGCTTTGTCATTCTAAGAAGATGTGATCAGTCCTGTAATGCTGCTCCAAATCAATTACTTACTTAGACCAACATAAAACATGTAAAGCCTCAGAGAGCTGAGAGACAGAGAAGATAGCAGGATCAATTGTGCTCACTCACTGTGAGGAACTTCTCCTCTGGGAGACACTGCTGTCAAATCCGGCAGCTACTTGATGGCAGTACCTAGACAATGGGGGGAGCTTCAGGTGAGCATATCTATCCTTAACATGCAATGTCAATATCTTCATTAAAATAATCCCCAAATAAAGTTTCCAGGATCACTAACATTTTTAAAAAACATAGATATATTTTACCTAATGAATTTATGCTTTGCAGAGCAGTGCGATATTGTCGACTACAGAGTCTAGATTTGAACACTTTTTATTTCAAGTTTTTATTCTACTATCATTTCACGTGTCTAATCAAGGTCCTAATTTTAGGGACTGCATACACAGATGTTAGTATTCCAGACAAAGCTAAACTTTATCAACTTAATTGAATGTAGACAAATAACAGTTTATATTAAAGTTGCACAGCTTCTTAAGTTAGTTACTGAATAGTTTGAATTTCTGATGGAAAGTCATAATTAACTTTATAAAATAGTTGCTATTAATTTTTCAACATATCACTTTTAGTGTCATAAACTATTCATAAAAATATTAGTATTGCTGATGACCTGGTTTCAGAATCTAAACAGACATTTTTCCTACTTTCAAATCCATGCTTTTAACAGTTCTAGCTCTTTTCCAAAGCTTATTTACTTGAGTTATCCCCATGTAGCCTCCTGGCCTGAGAATTGTTCTTGCATGATTAACTTTAATGAAAAATAAGGGTTTTATGGTGCAGAAATGACATACAGAAATATATATATATATATATATATATGAAGTTAATTCATATATATGAAACCAATATATACAAAACATATATAAGAAATATATATATATATATATATACAGTGTTAGAGAAGCTGATTGTAGTAAAAATACATATACATGTGTATATATATATTTATATATATAAAATCTATTGTGAATAGGATATTATGGCAGATTGAGTGCAGATTGGTGTAGTCACGGTGGAAAACAGTATGGAGTTACCTCAAACAAATAGAAATGGAACTGCCTTATGGCCCAGTAGTTTCACTTCTGGGAATATATCCCAAGAAGCCGGAAGCACTAATTTGAAAGAATATACAGGGTCAGGCAAAAGTAATGCCATTGAGGTTGGTTGGTGGGTACATAAATATTTCACATGAGATAGCAATTTGAACATTTCACCTAAAACGCCATATGGTGTGCTTGAGTGTAATGTTGTTATTTTATAAAATTGCATGCTCATGATTTTGTAACAAAATATTTTTATGTAAGGGAAAGTGGCATCATTTGTCCCTGAGCCTGTATGTTTGCTTATGTCCACTGCAGCAGTATTTGCAGCAGCCAAGATTTGGAAGTAGCCCAGGTGACCATCAGTAGATGAGTGCATAAAAAAGCTGTAGTACAATTATACAATGGAATGGCCCTAAAAAGAGAAGGAACTTCTATTGCTTGCAATAGCATGGATTAACCTGGAGAGTATTATGCTAATAAAATAATACAGCCAGAGAAAGAAAAATACCATATTATTTTAATTATATGTGGAATCTAATGATCAAAATAAACTAACAAACTAGAACTAGACTCATAGATACAATAGACTGACAGCTGTCAGAGGGGAGAGCGTTAGATGGCTGGGTGAAAAGGCGAAGGGATTAAACAAACAAACAAACAAACAAAAACCCCAAAACTCATTATCAACAGTGTGGTGGTTACCAGAGGAAAAGGGGAGTGAGGGGAGAGGGAAGAGGGAAAAAGGGAGATAAATTGTGATGGAAGGACACTTGACTTGTGGAGTTCAACACACAATACAATATACAGATGATGCATTATAAAATTGTACACCTGAAACCTATATAATTTTATTAACCAATGTTGCCCCAATAATTTAATAAAAATATAAATATGAATTTTTACAAAATATCTCTGTAGAAGTCAAGGCCACTCCACCTATACTCTCACTCTAATCAGTGAAGATTACCTGTAGTTTTGGGGGCAGTATGTATGTGTATCTACTTCTTCATATATTCAAATTATTTTTTTGTCTTTCAGTGGTTTTTTTTTGTTGTTTACATTTTTGGTTATAAGATAATCTCGAAAATGTCCTTCAAAGACATTTTACATGCACAAATAATAATATTTGGAGAAAATGTTAATTGCAATGAATAGACTAATATACTTTTATAAAGAAAAAATCCAAGACAGGCATGTCTTGCTCATTGTTGGTGCACATGTGTGTATGTATGTATGTGTATATGTTGAAATTATTACTTTTTCTATCTTTAATGGAAGTTTGTTTTGATAAAACCGCATCTGATGAGAACAATATTTTAAAAGTATCACTTATAGAATAAAATGTTGATATAGAAAATGATAGTTTAAATAATTTATTCACTTTCATTACTTTTGAGTCTAAATATATATTAAAACACCTTTACATAGGAGAATGTTTTCCTCTTTGCATCAATTTTATGCAGTAAATTTACAGTTCTGTACAATTCTGTTTCAATGGTCACCAGAAACATAGACTCTTGTATTTATAGCATTCTTCTTAGTACATCACTTTTATTTTTAAATTTTCCTGTGCTCAAGCAGCAACCCAGTCACTACAATTTTACTCATGTAGCAAAAAGAAGGAAGTGCAAAAGGTCAATGAATCATATACCTGGTTAGGTCAGCTCCTTCAAAACCATCTTCTTAGGCGTCTCATGTGACACATCTACTTACCTCTTATTTACCAGAATTTAGTCACAGGTTTCCAGACGAACTTAGGAAGTATGATCTCATAGCTAGAAGCATCACAATTCTCCAGAAAAATACTAAGAAATGTTAATTTGTAGCAACTAATCTCACCCACAAGGTAGATAAAATGAATCAGAAAATCAATTTTCATTATATTTTAATCCAAAGTATGCTTTCTCTTAGAAATAATTAAAGGTACACTGTATTAGTTTTCTAGGGCTATTATAACATAATACCACAGTCTAGGTGACTTAACAGAAATTTATTTCCTCACAATTCTGAAGCCCAGAAGTTCAAGATCAAGGTGTGGGAATAATTGATTTTCTCTGAGGACTCTCTCTTTGGCTGTCTTCTTACTCAGTCCTCACATGGTTTTCCTGTGTGTGCTTGCACCCCTGGTGTTTCTGTACATTGAAACTTCCTCTTTTTATAAGGGCAAGAGTCAGATTGGATTAGGGCTTCCTTAAGTACTTCTTTTTAAATTAGCCACTCTTTTCATGGATTTATTTCCCAAGACGGTCCCATTTTGAGGTACTGAACGTCAGAGCTCTGACATGAATTTCGGGGAGGCACACTTCAGCCCATAACATCATCCCTCTAGGGATGTAATGGAAATGAAAAGATAAATGCAAATTTTAATGTTCTTATAATAGATAACAATGAATTCAGAGAAATAGATTTTTGTCTCTTTTTGCTATTTAGATTATGTTTTTTCATTACCCCTAGCAATTTTTCTCATTTCTCATTTTTTAAAGAGATAATATGATCACTTTACTTATTTTAGTTCAAAAACTAGTTATCTCTATGCTAACAATAATATTATATAGTTATATACTTCAATGCTCCATAAATGAAGGCTCAACTGTCTTCCAGGAATATTTATATTTTATCTACAAAATAAAATTTACCTCTGTCACTTGTTAATGCCATTTCTATATTTTAACTAATATACAAGTAGCCAAAACAAATCCCTAATGTTTGTTTTCTTTCAACAAGTTTTTAACTTTGGTTGTATTCTTTCATATTATTTTTGAAGTGAGCATAAGCATACACATACCTTTACAAAGATTTGATCATGTAATATAAATGATTTAATTTCCTAATATATAATACATAATGAACATCTTTCCAATCAACATTCACACTTCTACATCATTCTTGAAAGTAATGGCATAATATTTCCTAATAATTTAAATTTCTTTACATAATCCATCTTTCATCAATTCATTTGGGTATTTTTCAATAGAAAATGGCTGTAATATTTACATTTCAAAGGGAGAATGTTTGGACAAAAAAATTTAAGACCATAGGAATTACCTTATCTTGATGGCATTTTATATTAGGACAAACAACTTTGCCCGTTTCCTTCCTAAATAATATGAGAAACATTAACATTAAGATAAATACGAGATAAATATGATGTAATGCCTTTGTCTAGGAAATAATAACCATGATTCTTTTCTGCACATTTTCTGATAAGAATCCCTGGGAGATGCAAACTGAATCTGAAAACCAAGGAACTCAGGAACTATACATATCATAAGGAGTCTACTTTTCTTAAAAAATTGTCAGCGAACTGTGTAATCAGCTATCCACAGACAAACTAATGTGTTTATGCCGTCTTGACAGTGACACAGTGGCAGTCCTTACAGCGGTTACATTGCAAGAACATGTTTGGAACACTGTAATTATAGACCTAGTGTCAATTATTATTCAATGTAGAAAAGTGACTGTGAATACCAGTGCACTCAGAATCATGATGATTTCCAAAAATAGAACTTTGATTTCTGTGGTATGCTTTAGATTCTGATTTGAAGACTATACTTACTACTGGTTCCCGAATTTTGTATTGTAGTTTTATGAAAGACAAAAAAAAATCTCTCTTTTAAAGCCAATTAGACTCAGTGGTGTCCTGGTATTTTATCGCAGTGTCGTTTGAAATTCACTACATCCAAATCCGTATCTGAGACTGCCTAGTTTGCTGGGGAATTGAGGAGGGGTTTTGTTTGTTTGTTTTCCAATTTTCACATATATAAACAATGATATATTAGCTATTGTAATCCTTATGAAGTTTTGTTTTTTAACTTTCAACTTTTCTTTCATGCTGATTTTACAACAATAACATACTTTATTTTTTCAGCCTGTATTATATATGTAGAATATGCACAAATCATAAATATTTCACTCAATTAATTTACACTGATTCTATGTGTTCATCTACTGAATCTGCACAGAAATAATGCTCAGGTAACCAGCATTCACATCAGCAAATGGAACCTTGCCAGCATTCCAGAGACCCCATCTAGCATTTAGACACTCTGCAATATACCTTAGTGAGTAACTATGATCTTCTCATTCCCCAAAATAAACTTGACCTTCATAAAAATGGAACCATATTGTAAGTGCTCTATTCTATCTGAATTCTTTTGCTCACAATTTTGTGAGATTCATTTCTGGCTGTTTTATTTTATTTTATTTTATTTTATTTTATTTTATTTTTTCCTTTTTTTAACTAAATTTTTTTTACCCTATTTTTCAATTATCATTTAACCCTCTCTCTGCAATCACCACACAGTCATCCATGTCCATGGGTGCTTTTTCCTTTTTGCTCCATCCCTCAACCCCCTCACTTCCCCACCCATAGCTGTCATCTTGCTCTTTATCTATGAGTCTTTCTCTACTTTGCAGGTTAGTTCAGTTTGTTCATTAGATTCCACACATGAGTTTCCTGAGAATGAAACTCCTATGAAGGTCCTTCTTTTGAGTGTGTTTGATGAGCACTTAAAACTTTTGTGTTGAGTGTATAGCTACATGCGAAACTGCAGGGTAACAGGGTATATGCTTTCCAGCTTTAGTAGATGTGGTCAAGTAATTGTTCTCCTTTACAGTCCAACAGCTATGTATGAGAGTACATACATATTTTGATATGGAAGTTATACAGGTATTTGGAGATGAGAAACAATTTTGGTTGATTGTAAAAGAGACAATAGTCTTTACTTTTAGTCTTTACTTAATAAATAAGTATTTTGACATACTATGCAAAAGAGCTTGAGCAGTATGACTCTGCATAGACATTAATAAAATTATTCTTACCAAATAATGTATATTTGAAGATTGCAGTGTTTTATTAGTCACAAGAAAATATCTACTGAAATGTTGACTATCTGAATTATCTTTAGTTATCAATCACCAATAAAATTTATCTCAAAATCTGTATGCTTAGAATTACATGATATTGGCAGGAAAGTTCGTTAAGGAGATAATATTTTTAAAATCAGAAATATTGATGTTCACAAAGATCCAAGTTCTGGCATTCCATAATGAAGTTACTTACTATATTTGATTGAGATTTGAAATGAAGTCTTACATGTTCAAAACTTAAATATATTTTACCCCCAAGTATGGCAGAAAATATCCATCCAACAATGTGTTTTTGTATTTATCAAAAAGTAAAAATAAATGTATATAGTTTAAAGTTACAGGTTTAAAAAGTTACCTATGCCACGGGAAAATAAACACAGCTTTTTTTGCATGTATATCTAAAACAGCCTGCTTTGTAAAAATGAATTCTTTATATAAAAAAGTATACTTACTTTTTTAATCAGCAATAATTTATTTCTTCAACTATAATTAGGAAATGTAGTAAATAATTTTATTTGTTAACACCTGATGTTTCTCGACATTTTTTTCTTTAGCACCTTATCTGAAGACACACTATAATATAAAAATGTCATATTCAGTCATTGACTTTAAACTTATTGCAACGTTGATTTTTTCAAAGCCTACTATGTGTAAAAACTGATGAATGAATAAGACATTTTTCGTAAGTATTAAAGAGTAAAATAAAGCTCCATATTTTCAAATAGTTTTTAGTATTCTACAGTTTAGGTATGCACTTATTTTACAACTGCCATGCAAGAGTGTCTCATCTAGTTAAGTGAGCAGATAATCCAGTTTTTCTTTCTTGGTGCATCTCCTTGTTGAAACTTGAGAAAGATGCTCGGTTTTCCATCCTACTTTGCATCTAAGAGTGGTTGTTTGACTCACGTTAGTCAAAAAGTTATAAGCAGAAGTCTTCCGAGGGGGATTTTTGGAAAAATGTTTCTTTTTTTAAAAGATCAAACATGGAAGGAAGCTACTTACTCTTCCTCTGTCTCCCTTTTTCCTGACTTGATTGTGGATATGATGTCTAGATCACTGACTTTAATCCACTAATCATGAAGCATTTACCATCAAAATGAACAGTCCACACTGAAGGGATCATGAAGTGGAGTCTGGGATCTTGAGAATGTAACTGAGCGATCACACAAAACCTGGAATCATCTATAACCTGACATGTTAAGTAATTAAACATGTCTTTGTATGTGCAATGTTAGGCCGTTATTTTCTGATATTCAATAAAAATAAATCTTACTTGGTATATTTTTATAGTTGTAGAATGGGCATATTGTTTGCTCAACATCTTTCAGGTTAAGAAAGATCACACTGCTTTAATTTTTTTAAGTCAAGTTAAATCATAGTTTAAACATCTCTTCTTTGTGTGGTGACAAATATTTACCTTATTCAGCCATAGTCACTCAGTGAGGAGCTGTTTCCTACTCAGCAGGATATTACATTTGCCCCAGAGGTGTCACTGACCTTTCTTTCCCTATAAAGCACTCCCTTACATAAAAATCTGCTCCCTGCCATGATCTATTCAAGAAGTCAAACTAAGACCTATGCTCATTTTGAAATCTTCCAACTTAGTTGGTTAATGTCTTGTCTCTATTATCATTCACTTGGACAGACCTCAGTTGTCTGGCTCCAAGCCAAAATCCCATGTCTGATTTTTCAGGTCCAAACATCAGCAATTCCAGGGGCTTTACCTGACAAGCCTCGCAGGGGAAAACTGCCTGTGCATACCAGAGTCGACACACAACCAGTGCATTGCAGTCACTTAAAACAGTTGAGTTTACGGAATCAGGGCCCTTTAAACATGTCTGAATCCCCAGCCCAGGTCTTCCATTTAGAAACCTTTTTATCAGGGACCAGTTGAAGAGGTTTTCTCAGGCAACTCTGCCCAGACCACCTTATCAAGGATTCTTAAAAACATTTGTCTCCACTCTATTCCTATTCCTTCCCCTCACCTCCTCTAAGCCCCAAGACCAAAGATGGCAGGAGCGTTTTGTTTGAGGGCTCCCTCAACAGTAACACCAAAGTCAGCGCTGATGCCCCTGACCGTTACCTAAAGCTATCTCACAGAGAAAGTGGAACTGTGGGTGGCTGACACTTTCCCCTGTTTTGCCTCTTACTGTAGTATCTCAACTGATGGTTACAGGCTTGACCATTGTGTTCATTTGGCCTGCTGTCCTATTAATCAGCTGATCTCTTGACATGCCTGAGAGGAGGTATACCACTGAAAATGGTGTGGCAGAACTGGGCCACAGGGCCAGTCCTTAGCATAATACCTCAGAAAATGCCACATCGTTTGGGGCCATAGATATGTCTTTCAGTTATGACTTCTTTTGCCTTTACGGAGTTTGGAGCAGTCTACTTCGAAAATTGGAATATTAAAAATAAAGATTGTTCTCACAATTGGCTCCTCAAATCCAGAGAAGCCACAATGCCTAGGGACACAATGCTTATCCGACTTTCAGGAGGAGGATAACAGTTGCCTTGTGTTCTTTGGAGTTTAGAATACAGTTGCAAAAATTAAAAAAAAATCTCATCCATTAAACAATCCTGTCAAACACGTGATAGTAAAACCTACACTGTGTTTTAATATCCTCCTGAGCCTTTAATTTCTCCTGTAGTTTAAGCCAATTAATTCTCTCTCCACTCTTACCTGCTACCTGTCTTTGCTTCCTAAGTGATTAATGTTTATGGTAACAGGTTTTGACAGCATTCTCCCATGTGATCCATCCCTCCCTTTTCCCCCCTTTCCTTTTATAAAATTAATTTTTAAAAAATACCTTTCTTTTTTTTTTTTTTTTTTTTTGCTGGAAAGTATAGCTTACCAACTCACAGCCAGACTGCTAAGTTACATAATGTGAAATGACAATATGACAAAACTAGACCACATGCACACACACAATCAGAAAGTGGATCTTGTGTCACTGTTCCTGTCATGCTTTATTTTTCCGCAGTCTATCTGTATATTCTGTGAATTTGTCAGACATTTCTGTCTCATCAAAATGAGTGGCTAGGAAAATGGGAGAGGGGGAGAAAAAGAGATGACATCAGTGTATATAAATATAAAGTTTAAAAATATATACTTTCTTTTCCCAAGGGAGAAACAAAATTTAAATGGAATAAAATCAAAATATTATGTGTCCTGTGGGAAAACATAATTGGCTACTACAGGTTTTAAAAAAGAAATAAAAGAGGATAGTACAGTGGATATACGGTTATCTCTCCAAAATTCTGAATTCTTTATCTCTTTATTTATAACCCTCAACTTTGCCATGGAGAATAAAACTAGTGTCATAATATCAATTTGTAAATAGCATTAATATTTTTAAAAAGAAAAACATTTCAGTTTGTTCCTTCAATAAACTTAAAACAATTAATTGTTTTATTTTTTACAAATAATAAGACATCTGAAATTTTATACACCTCAGACTTATTAGAATCTGACCGATAGCATATAGTATCAGTAAATGGGAAAGTGTATGGGAAGTCCTACTTGCCCTCCATTATGAATATCTAAATGAGGTAGTGTTGAATACCTTTTTCCAATTAATTTAGGCAGATCAGGGTTCCACTGTTAGTTGCTCAGACATTTGACATTTCAGGTGATTTTTGCTGGTTCAAAAAAAAAAATCCTTAACAATTTTTTTAGTCACTAAAATAACTTCCAACCAAATACATTAAATTGATTTATTTTTCTTGATAAATGGGAGACCTCAAAGGGCTTTATGTCTCTTTGGAGAGTTATGAGGAGCAATGCTGATGAAAATTGAATGTTTGCTGCTTAAAAGAAATCAATGGGAATCAGATTTGTAGGAGAACAACAAAACACATTGTACTGCTGAATCGTTTAGTAATCTTTCAGTTAAAAGTGACATTGATTCAAAATTGGTTCTCACAAAATAGTACTTATTGGTCCACATACTAGGATGGCTAAATAACTATGCCTGTTTCAGGTGAGAATGCGTCACTAGCAACCTGTGCCATTTTTGCATCACCTGTTTCTGATTTACTTCTCAGACATCCTCTCTTCATTATTGTGAATGTGGCCCATGGAGCTCCAAGTTAACAAAGGACTTGTTTTTCAGGAACTTACATACAGAGAGATGGTCCTTCCCAGTTTCCCTGTCAATACCTCTTCTTTTACCCTGATGAAAGAATACATCTAATGACATCAAAACATTCAATCAAACAAACGACAGTTCTGACTGGCTCAGCTAGAACCATGTGATTAGCCTGACACCAATGACAATGTCTAAATCAGGATGTGTTCTATTGAAAAGTTGGTCTATGTGTATTGCCATGACTGTTTAACAAATCACCCCACAATTTAGTTGTGAAAAATAATCATTCATTTTGCTAATGGATTTTGTAAGGTCAACAATTCAGAGAGTGCATGGTGAGGGCAGTGTGTCTGCTTCCCTGGATGTCCACTAGGCATCTCAGAAGGAGGAGTCTGGAACACCTGGTGCCTCCCTCACTCTTATGCCTGAAAGTGAACGCTAGACAAAGTCAAAAAGTTCAGGAATAGAATAGGTATCCATCTCTTACTCTATGTGGTCTGCGCAACTGAACTCTCAGTATGAAAACTTTAGAGTGACCGGACCTTAGATTGTCAGCTCAGAGCTCCAGAAAGCGAGAGCCAGGTGGAATTTGTTACCTTTTCCTAACTTACAGTCAGAAGTGACTAAATGTCACTTCTGAAACATTCTATTCTTTAGAAGTGAGTTACTAAACCAGTACATATTCCAAAGATTTACATATTTTGTGATAGAAGACAAAGAAGATGAGAACATATTTTTAAAAAACTTCAATGTGGATATCTTTGAATGTCAAATGACACAATTTGATTGAAATATTTACTAGATAGTAGAAAGATATGAAACAAAAGAAGCTGTGTTTGTGATTCACAGTGTATAAGAAAGGAATAGATAGCTAGTAATCACAGCCTAATTTAGTTTTAGGGCCCAATACATTGTACTATAGCTATTAGTTTATTCATTATAATTTGGTGATATAATTCTAATGAAATTAAAAATTATATCATCTCTGAATTATGACTAAGGCTTGGTATTATATAATTTTTATCACCCTTCTCATTTACAAGTATTGATTTTTCTTTTTCTATTAATTGTTTGGAACTGATTTTTATACAATGTGTTTAAGGAAAGTAAATGACTTCATGTTTTTCTTGAACCCTATTTACATTGATGGCTTTCATCTTAAAAGATAATATTTGTTACAAGCTTTTATTCTTTAAATTTAAATTACCGATGGTGCTGTTATTTTGCATTTTTCCATCATTTGGAATTTTAACAGAAAATATAAAAAAGAGTTTATTTGTTATTTTTAGTGTAAAGAACCTTTATTTTTGACTTTGCTTTTCTACTTTATATGGGATGAGGCTTCTCCCCCATGCCCATGTGCTCACAGCCGGGCCTCTAAAGAATAGCGTTGCGTGGGCCATCGTGAGCCCTTTCATTACACCTGTAGTGGGGGGTTATTTGTGGTCCAAATAACACGTGTGCCCTCTAATTTGAGGGCACCACTTCTGCTCTGTTTGTTCTGATCTCTCAGTAATCACCAGTAATATGCATTTTAAATTGCCACTTTATAGCCTTCCATTTTTATTAATTTTCATCTTACTCTGTGAAGTCAGGGAAAGCTTTCAAATTGTTCCCCACATCACTTAATTAATATCTTAGTCTTCTGAGAATTCAAAACTATTTCCTAAACATATTTCATATTCATGAACTAGATTCTTTTCAGAATTAATATCTACCTTTAAGTCTTTTGTATATTGTTCAATATATTTGATTCTACATTATATTTTCATGGGTTCCAAGTTGTTAGTAATTATGTTTTTTTTTCCTTTTAATATTATTTGGATTGTGTCTCTCCAAAATTGTTTATCAACAGATAGCCATATGAAAGTGTCATCCTGTCTTCAATAGTGAAATTGAAATAAGTTTTGGAATTGAGATATGTAAGTCTTTCCGTTTTATTTTATTATTATGGCTATTCTGTGTGCTTTATATTTCCATAGAATCATTTTATTAATTTTTAAAAAGAATTCAGGTGGAATTTCAATAAAGAACCCATTGAATGTAAAAATCCACCTGGGAACTATCGACATATTAACCATATCGTCTTCCAATCCATGAATATAGGCTACTTTTCCATTGATGTAGATCTTCCTTAATTTCTTTCAAAGTTATTCTATAGTTTTCAATGCACAAGTCTTGCACTTCTTTGGCTAAATCTATTCTTTAATATTTTTTTTCTTTCATAAGCTCTTGTAAGTGGAACTATTTATTTAATTTTATTTCTGGATGTTCATTTCTACTCTATAGAAATAAAATTGATATTTTATATTGATTTTGTATCTTACAGCCTTGCTAAAGTCATTTGTTACTTCTAATAGTCGTGTGTTTGGTGTGTGTGCATGTGCTTGTGTGAAATTGCTAGGAATTTCTGTATTAAATAGCATGTCATCTGTAACTATCTGTAAAAATTGTTATATTTGGCAAGACATAATTCTCATATTTTCCCTTCATTAGACATACTTTATTTGAGTTCTTCGAAGATATTTATAGTAGCTGATATAAATTCATTGTCAAATAAATTTAGCATGTGGGTTTGTGAGGGAAGGATTTACTACTCCTTTCTTACATGTGTATTATACAGGGGTGGGCAAAAGTAGGTCTGCAGTTGTAATACAAATGATCTAATAATTAATAGAAAGTAATACAAGAATAAATTCTGTGTTTTATGTACTCAGAACTGTGCACCTACTTTGCCCACCACTGAATTTTAGTGATTCTTTGCATGTCTCAATTGTTTTTGAAAACTGGACACTTAAAAAATAAATGTAGTAACTGTGGAGTAAGAGTCACCCTCTTCAAAAGAGATGCTTCTATTTTTGGTTGTTTGAGTCTATTCTCGTTGCCTTTGTGTGTGTGTGATTTACGAACTAATTTGTAAAGTCTGTATTCTATGCTGTGTATTGCCATTGAAATTTCTCTTTGGTTAGCTCAGTGGTCAACTAATACATGGATACCCTTTACCTCAATGCCTTGACCCAATAAGCCTCCCAGATTTTGCCAAGGGACTTTGTGTGCATGTCGAGCACATCTGTAATGCCCCTTTGATTCACAACTATGCTTTAGTCTTTACTCTGGAGTTTCAACATCAACTAGTGCTGAAGTAATAAGGCCTCCTCAGGTCCTGGGCATATGAAAAGCTCCTCATATGGCTGTCCAGCTTCCAGAAATATGCCGGAGCTTTTTAAAACTTCCTAAGGACATTCTATTTCCCAACTTTTTTTTTTTTATGTGTCTTGGTCATTCTCCCGTCTGCCCAAATATTATCATTGGCTCAAGACGTTTGGTTGATGGTTTTCAACAAGGTCTCTGGAGTGAAGACTTTTCACTCTGAGTCAGACCCAGATCCGTTAAAGACAGGTTGTGCGATCTGAGTTAACAGGGGTTGCCAAGTTCAATAACAGAAGACATACAGGAATAGGACCCCATAATGGGGACCCCATTCTGACCCAAGACAGCACTTATTTCAGGAAGTACTTCACATACATTCGTTTTTGAATAGATGTATAAACATATTATAAAACATTATTCTATTTATGCAATAAGCAGAGGGTAGCTTTCTTAAAATTATAAATACTACAAAACTTCCTATAAATGTCATATTTACTAGAAACCCTTTATATTCATTTTTATTAAGATTGAAAATAAGACCAGGTCACCCACTGTCACTACCCAAATTACTGTAAATTATGTGCAGTTTAAGCTATAATCCCTGACAAATTATGTTTTAGTAAATACTTGTGAACACATTCTAAAATTTATATACAAAAGCATAAATCCAATAATCATTCAATCACTTTATAATAGAATTTGGAAGATATTTTTTGTGCCTGAGAGGATGGTATACTTTGAAGAAGCAACATTAAATAAATAATGTAGTGTAAACATCATATTAAACAAATCAGCCTGTTCAACAACATGGGAAACTTAAAAAATAGAAATAAACATATATGGATGAATCTGTTTTATGGTGAAAGTATAACAGAAGTTTGACAAAGGGATAAATTATTTAGGAGACAGGGTTGGAAAACTGGCTTGTGGGGGAGTGTAACTCTGGATCTCCACTAATCACTGTACGTGGGAAGATAACACTGTAAAGTTAATAAAATAAAATAAGGCAAGCAAATTTTTATCCTTAGGATGGATAAGGAGTTTTAAAAGAACATCTGAAAGTACACATTATAAAAATTATAAAAATGACTATTCTGGATAGGTATATCAAAGTTTGTATTTTTTAATCTAACATAACTAAAAATAATACAGGACTGATAGAAAAATATTATAATTGCTCAATGCCACTTATGTGTCAATACAAGAAAAATAGTATATGTTTAAAATGGCATATATAATTTATTTTTAATTATTCATGCTTAATACATTACAGTGTAGTCTTCTAGGGAAAATAGGAGTATTGAAAACATGCAGAGATTAAAATGAGGAAATATGTGCCCTGGATGATGTAGCTCAGTGGATTGAGCACAGGTCTGCGAACCAAAGGGTCACCGGTTCCATTCCCAGTCTAGGGCACATGCCTGGGTTGCAGGCCAGGTACCCAGTAGGGGCTGCGTGAGACACAACCACACACTGATGTTTCTCTCCCTCTCTTTCTCCTTCTCTTCCCCTCTCTCTAAAAATAAGTAAATAAAATCTTAAAAAAAATAAAATGGGTAAATATGTGCTTAAATCTTTGCATAAAAGATGCAAAATAGTTAGATGAAAACAAAAAAAAAAACTATGCTTACCTAATGAGTAAACTATATAGCTTAACCTGTGATACAGTGATTTTATGATTTTTCTCATGTTCTTTTCATAATCAAAATGATATTACATATGATGACTTAATGATAATAGATACTGGTGCCCAATATCTAAAATTTCTCTTCCTATAATATCAAGACAAATAAAAGTATCTAGTTTATAGTGTGCTATAATGATTATATACTTTAACAGGTGGAAATAGAACAGTTTGAAAAATATTGAGTGTTCAGGAAAATTATCTTGTCAAAATTTTTGACTGTTAAAATACATGAAGAAAAATAATATTAAAAATATATATTTACTGTACATATTTTAGATTAAAGGTCACTATAATGTTTTTTACTTATGTAGTAATTGGGTGGAAGTCTCAGTTTAACATTGTTTCATCTACTACTAGGGCTTAATGTTACTTTCAATTCTGAACTAGTCTTTAAATAATTTATGAATCTTATAGTTAAATGTGAATACATATATTTTTTAATTTTAAATGTATTTAATTTTTTTTGTTATTCACTTACAGTTGTCTGTATTTCCCCCCACCACTCCCACCCACCCCACTCAAACCTCCCTCCCTCCCTCCCTTGCTTCCACCCTCCCCCTTGGTTTTGTCCACGTGTCCTTTATAGTAGTTCCTGAAAACCCTTCTCCCCACAATCCCCTCTCCCCTCCCCTCTGGCTATTGTTAGATTGTTCTTAATTTCAAAGACTCTGGGTATATTTTGTTT
>PVJI01021718.1:0-26567 GCA_004026765.1 Micronycteris hirsuta
CTCAGATAAGGTCAAGTTCAAGGAGTACATCATCATGCAGCCTCTACTTTATGAAATGTTAAAAAGTTTCGTATGAGGACTCAGGAGAGAAGGCACCTAGGCCAGATCAGCTACCGGGAAATTTAGATCAGCCACAGCCAAGACGCTTCTGAGGTAAGCAAGCAAATACAACCAGAGAAACAAAATAGAACCAGAGACAATGAAGTTTAGAATATTCTGGCAGTAACCAGAGGGGAAGGGGAAGGGGAGAAGGGGGACAAGGGTATTCAGGAACTGCAATGAAGGACACATGGACAAAACCAAGGGGGAGGGGGGAAGCAAGGGAGGGAGGTGGGTTTGCCTGGAGTGGGGTGGGGGGAGGGTAAATGCGGTCAACTGTAATTGAACAACAATAAAATAATTTAAAAAAAAGTCTAGTTCCCTTTGCTCCTCTTTTCTAGCTAAATACCAACAGTATCATAACTTCCTTTACATCTGTTCACAATGTGTGGTAGATAAGAGGTTGTTAAAACTGAAGAGAAAGTTTAAATCATGCTATTTTCCAGAGAGAACTCTGTTGATACTGGGTATGTAGAAATATTTGTCTCTTTTGTGATGCTAAAAAATAGTCAACAAGGATGAAGGAGGTGCAGAAGTAAAAGTCAACCAGATCTTAAACTGTGTTGTAAGACATTTAAAAACCACCTTTGCTGTTTTCTCAGGCCTGAAACCAAGGATCACCAATGTGGGACCCCAATTCAAGGTGGAGAGAAAGCTTACTGTCACTGTCTCAGAAAGAGGTGATATGCTCACGAACTCTGGTACCACCACAAAACTCATATTTTTTGTTTGGTTTTGCATGCAAGCAATTTGTTATTTGTTTATTTTTATTTTTGTTGTTGTTGTTGTACAAGTACAGTTGTCTCCATTTTCACCCCTCCATGGCCCCCTGCTCTGCCCACCCCCTCCTCCCACCTCAAACCTACCCCCTTTGGCTTTGTCCATGTGTCCTTTATGCATGTTGCTTCATAGACCTTCCCCTATTTCCCCCCATTATCCCTCTCACCCCTCCCCTCTGGTCACTGTCACTTTATCCTTAATTTTAATGTCTCTGGTTATACTTTGCTTGCTTGCTTATTGTGTTGATTAGGTTCCATTTATAGGTGAGATCATATGGGATTTGTCTTTCACCATCTGGCTTATTTCACTTAGCATAATGTTCTCCAGTTCCATCCATGCTGCCGTGAAGGGGAGGAGCTCATTCTTTCTTTCTACTGCAGAGTGTTCCATTGTGTAAATGTTCCACAGTTTTTTTATCCACTCATTTACTGGTGGGCACTTAGGTTGCTTCCAGCACTTGGCTATTGTAAATAACACTGCTATGAACATTGGGGTGCATAGGTTCTTTTGAATTGGTGTTTCAGGATTCTTAAATCATAATCCCAGCAGTAGTACTGCTGGGTCAAAATGCAGTTTCATTTTTAGTTTTCTGAGGAAGTTCCATACTGTTTTCCACAGTGGCTTCACTAGTCTGCATTCCCACCAACAGTGCACTAGGGTTCCCTATTCTCTGCATCCTCTCCAACACTTATTTGTTGATTTATTTATGATGGCCATTCTGACTGGTATGAAGCGGTATCCCATTGTGGTTTTAATTTGCATCTTTCTGATGGCTAGTGATGCTGAGCGTTCTTTCATATGTCTCTGGGTCCTCTGTATGTCCTCCTTGAGAAGTGTTTGTTCAAGTCCTTTGCCCATTTTTTTAATTGGGTTGTTTATCTTCTTGGAGTGGAGTTGTGTGAGTTCTTTAAATATTTTGGAGATCATACCCTTGCCGAGGTATCATTGGCAAATATATTTTCCCAAATGGTTGCTTCCCTTTTCATTTTACTGCTGTTTTCTTTAAGCATGCAAAAGCTTTTTATTTTGATGAGATCCAATTTGTTTATTCTTTCCTTTATGATCCTTGCTCTAGGGGACATACTGGTTTATTACAGGGCCACAGTACTCAAAACAGCCTGGTACGGGCATAAGAACAGACACAGAGATCAATGGAACACAATAGAGAGCCAAGGAATAAACCCAAGTCTCTATGGTCAATCAGTGTTCAACAAAGGAGACAGAAGTATAAAATGGAGTAAAAATATTCTCTTCAACAAATGGTGTTGGAAGAGCTGGACAGCTACATGGAAAAAAATTAAACTTGATCACCAACTTACACCATACACAAAAGTAAATTCAAAGTAGATAAAAGACTTAAATATAAGTCACAACACCATAAAAGTCATAGAGGAGAACATAGGAAGGAAAATCTCAGATATCTCACACATGCAAGGAATTTATTTTGAACATCTCAGAAAACAGGAGCCATTTTCAGTCCCATCCAATCTAATCCTAAAATTGTATTTTAATGTTAATTCATCCATTGAGCTTGTTTATGAATTTTTATTTATTTTTAACCAATTTGTTACCAATATTCACATTGTTTCTTTGTGTACTAGAGTCTATGTTTGACCTGCCTCTTTTCCTGGTAGAAACTCTTTACCTCTTTAATTTACGCTGTCCCTCATCTGGATTTATCCCTCAAGGCATTGCTTGCTTTTTGCTCATATCAGCCATTAATTTTTTTGGTTCCATTAATTAAGGCCTTGTGAACAAATAGAACTCATCTTACTGAAAGAGTTATGTGTCCTGAGTGTCAGGAGCTGTGTGGAGAAGCAATGCAGAAGTCCACTCTTTCCCTTTAAGCTGTGCTATGATGCACCTAGGAAAGGTGTGCTCAGGTGCATTGTTTCTGTTTCTCTGAAAAGACATGGTCTCATGTCATGGAGTCTACAAGTAATCATAGAACTTGCACAAGCTCACTGTGGGAGAAAGTGAAGACCAAGGGGCCATCGCTGGGGACAGTGTGCCATCAGGGAAATGTTTTGGGCTGGGGGACAGAAAGCCTTAGTGCTGGCCATCTCTGACACTAGCTACCAGACCTAGAACTGGTCTATATGTTCAGTTAGGCCAGTGGTTCTTAGACCTTACTATACCTATACACCATCGTGGATCTGGTGAAAACGCAGACTGCTGTTCACTAGGTATGGAGTGAGGTTTGCAATTCTGCATTTTTAACAGCCCCCTCATGCTGTTGTCTGTGGGCCACACTTTGGGCTACAAGACTCTAGGTTATGTCTGTAAAATCAAAGAGCTGGTCCACGGGGCCTCTACAATCTCTGAGTATGCTGAGTTCTCCATTTTTTTTTTTTTCCCTAGAGCTAACACTTTTGGAACTGTATCTGATCCAATTTGCATTACTGAAAAAATTTGTTTCTCTGAAACATCTCAGTGAAAATGGTACTCACTGAAGACCCAGGAAATGCTCATCCAGACCATTGGAAGGAGAGGAAATTTACTCATGAGTATGTAATGTCTTACAGAGATATTAGTTTTCACATCACTGTCAGAGTTCATGAGATCTGAAATGTGGCTTATGCTTCAAAGGCACAGTGACGTATTTAGGTATTTGTTTCTTTCTTTCTCAGTGGTATTTCTTAGTTTTCTGATTTCCATTTTTTTAAGTAACATTTACGTATATTACAGAGACTTAGGTTCTAGTATAGCAAGGATACAAGCAGACTTTTTTGATAAATCAGATAGACTCAGAAGTAAGTTACTAGATAGAAGAGGATAAGAATTATTATAGAAAGCACACTGATTCTAAGTGAGTGGTTTAAAAAGCGCTATCATCTCATATGTCTTATAATGAGATGGGTTCACTTTGAGTGGAAACTTGATATAAAGATATCAAAATTTGATAGTATATATGAAAGGCAAAACGCCAAGGAAAGTAGTGGTCACAAAATTTTATGCAGTGCCAGAAGAAAGAAGAGTATATTATAAGAAAACATGGGCATTAGGTACATAGGTATGTTGCCAAGTTTTAGTAAGAGTAAATGTACCAACATTTCCTGAAATTAGGGTCAGTCTAAGAGTGGATCAGGGCTGATGTCCAAGTATGACCCAGGGAAATGAGAAGTATGTTAGAACGTCCATTGTGTAGAAGATTTTTCTTTAAGACTTAGACATTTTTGATATGCCACTTGAACTTGTCGGGAGGCAAAACTAACAGCTTAATGTTTAACTTGTTATTTCTCAAAAATAAAACAGATTAACAATGCTAGCTAATAGGATTAAATATAAAGAAAATAATAGGAAGAGAGCCTACCATTAAAATGATAATAGTGACAATCATGATTTGTGCTGTTATCAAAAATTAAGAAAAGACTCTTCCCACAAATCAGGTGAGCAGGGTGTGGCGAGGTAACAAAGCTTAGGACCAGGAGAAATGAAGTGCGAAAGGGCAAACTATGGGAGTAGGCAGAAGCTGTGAACACCAGGATACCTCCTGGAAGAAAAAACCCACCAACAAAGGAATCACCAATAGATAACGACAGAAGAAGGTGAAGGAGGGAGTGGAATCCACACTAACCTCAAACCAGGACTGACCTGGGAATACAACCAATTAGTGGAGAAACTACCAACAACAAACAACTGAACAAGAGTGAGAGAGAAGCCTCAAAAACTTGTTCACACAGAAGAATCAGCTTCAACACAACCTGTCCACACCTGCGCAACAGAATACAAGGTATGGTAGACAGAGTGACCCTCAGTAAACCAACTAAAGGTAAGGACCCAGCAAAGAAAGACCCAACAACAATAAAAACCCAAAGACATACAGAGAGCCAACATAAACAACAGTCCAAGACCACTGAGCTTAGGAAATTAGGGAGACTGCACCACTGAGTCTCACAGGTATTCTACCATAGAAGTTCATTCCATAAGCATGGGGAGTCAGAACAGATCAATTTAAAAAACAGAGGCTAACAAGAAGAGGCTCATGAACAGTGGGAAGACAAAGAAACAATTTCCAAATGAAAGAAAAAGAGGAAGCCCAGATAGAATGATAAACAAAACAGAGGCAAGTCAACTATCAGACATTGAGTTCAAAGCATTGATTATCAGGAAGCTCAAGAAGCTCGATGAGCTCGCAGAGAATTACCAGAAACTACATGGAAACTACAATGAACTCACTGCAAACTGTATCAACATTAAAAAGGAAATAGAAACTATCCAAAAGGGCCAAGAGGAAATGAAGAATACAATTTCTGAACTGAAAAACACAGTAGAAGGAATCAAAAGCAGGCTCGATGAAGCAGAGGATTGGATCAATGAGCTGGAGGACAAGGTAGAAAAAAACATGCAGAAGGAACAAGAAAAGGAAAAGAGGCTCAGAAAGAATGAAGAAGGATTAAGGGAAATGCAGGACAACATGAAATGTAATAATATCAGTGTAATAGGGATACCAGAAGGAGAAGAGGAAGAGCAAGAGATACAAAACATGGTTGGAAAAATAATGATGGAAAACTTCCTTAATCTGATGACAGAAAAAGTCACACAAATCCAGGAAACATAGAGAGTCCCGATCAAAAGGAACCCAAAGAGGTCCACTTCAAGACACATCATAATTAAAATGGCAAAATTCCAAGACAAAGAGAGAATCTTAAAGGCATCAAGGGAGAAACAGGAAGTACCATACAAAGGAGCCCCAATAAGGTTAGCAGCTGATTTCTCAATGGAAACGCTCCAAGCCAGAAGAGAATGGCAAGAAATATTCCAAGTAATGAGAACCAGAGGCCTGCAACCAAGGCTACTGCACCCAGCAAGGCTCTCAATCAAGATAGATGGCCAAATAAGAAGCTTCCCAGACAAAAGAAGTCTAAAAGAATACACCTCCACCAAACCAGCTCTGCAAGAGATGCTAAAGGGACTGCTTTAAGGAAAGGAAGGAAAAGAGAGAGAAAGACAGGAACACAAGTACAAAAAATGGCAATGAAGAAGTACCTATCAATAATAACCTTAAACGTAAATTGATTAAATGCTCCAATCAAAAGACATAGAATAGCTGAATGGATAAGAAAGCACAACCCACACATATGCTGCCTACAAGAGACCCACCTCAGGACAAAAGACTTACACAGACTGAAAGTGAAGGGCTGGAAACAAGTTTTCCAAGCAAATGTACAGGAAAAAAGAGCTGGGATAGCAATACTCATGTCAGACAAAATAGACTTCAAAAAAAGGGCCACAAAGAGAGACACAGAAGGACATTTCATAATACTCGAGGGAAGAATCCACCAAGAAGACATAAACATTGTAAATATATATGCACCCAACATAGGAGAACCAAATACATAAAGAAAATCTTGGAGGACTTCAAGAAAGATATTGACAGCAACACAATTATAGTAGGGGACTTCAACACCCCACTGTCACAAATGGACAGATCTTCCAAACAAAATATCAACAAAGACATTGTGGCATTGAACAATGCCCTAAATGAAATGGACTTAACTGATATATATATAGAGCCTTTCACCCCAGAGAAGCTAAATACACATTCTTTTCAAATGCACATGGAACATTTTCAAAGATAGGACACAAAACAAGCCTCAACAAATTCAA
Source organism: Micronycteris hirsuta (assembly GCA_004026765.1). Classification (NCBI taxonomy): domain Eukaryota; kingdom Metazoa; phylum Chordata; class Mammalia; order Chiroptera; family Phyllostomidae; genus Micronycteris; species Micronycteris hirsuta. Next base: position 6,490 of record PVJI01021718.1, read on the forward strand.
GAAAATTGAAATCATATCAGGTATTTTCTCTGACAAGAAGGGGACTGAAATTAGAAACAAACTCCAAAGAAAAAAACCCAAAACACTCAAAATCATGGAGTTTGGAGAGCATGCTATTAAACAACGAATGGATCAAGAATGAGATTAGGGAAGAAATAAAAAAATTTCTCAAAACAAATTAAAAAGAACTCACAACAACCCAAAACTTATGGGCACAGCGAAGGCAGTCCTGAGAGGGAAGTTCATAGCGATACAGGCCTACTTAAAAAAGATAGAAACATTTCAAACAAACAACCTAACCCTACGCCTACAAGAACTCGAGGAACAGCAACAAAGACAGCCCAGAGCAAGTAGAAGGAAGGAAATAACCAAGATCAGATCAGAATTAAATGACATAGAGACTAAAAGGACAATTCTAAGGATCAATGAATCCAGGAGCTGGTTCTTTGAAAAGATAAACAAAATCGACAAGCCTTTAAGCAGGCTCATCAAGAAAAAAAGAGAGAGGACCCAAATAAACACAATCAGAAATGAAAGAGGAGAGATTACAACTGATGCCACAGAAATACAAAGATTGTAAGAAACTACTATGAAGAACTGTATGCCAAGAAATATGAAAACCTAGGTGAAGTGGGCAAATTTCTAGAAAAATATAATCTTCCAAAACTCAATAAAGAAGAAGCAGAAAGCCTGAACTAACCAATAACAGCAGATGAAATTGAAGCAGTGATGAAAAAAAAAAAAAAAAAAAAAAACTCCAGACACACAAAAGGACCAGATGGTTTCACAGGAGACTTCTACAAAGCGTTTAAAGAAGAGCTAATCTCTATCCTTCACAGACTATTCCAAAAAATCCAAAATTATGGAAGGCCCCCGAACTCTTTTTATGAAGCCAGTATCATTCTAATCCCAAAACCAGATAAAGACACGACAAAGAAAGAAAACTCCAGGCCAATATCACTGATGTACATAGATGCTAAAATCCTCAACAAAATATTGGCAAACTGCATCCAACAATACATTAAGAAGATCATACACCATTGCCAAGTGGGATTCATTCCAGGGATGTAAGGATGGTACAATGTTTACAAATCAATAAACGTAATACGTCACATAAACAAGAGCAAAGACAAAAATCACATGATCATATCAATAGATGCGGAAAAAACATTTGTTAGGGTACTGCACCCATTTATGATAAAAACACTCAGCAGAGTGAGAATAGAGGGAGCATTCCTCAACATAATAAAGCCCACATATGAGAGACCTACAGCCAACATCATACTCAATGGTCAAAAACTAAAATCTTTCCCACTAAGATCAGGAACAAGACAAGGATGTCCACTATCACCACTTCTATTCAACATAGTATTGGAAGTTTTAGCTACAACAATCAGACAAGAAGAGGAAATAAAAGGCATCCAAATTGGAAAGGAGGAAACAAAACTGTCATTGTTTGCAGATGACATGATAATGTACGTAGAAAATCCTATAGACTCCATCAAAAAACTACTTGACCTAATAAATGAATTTGGCAAAACAGCGGGACACAAAGTCAATATCCAGAAATCAAAGGCATTTTTGTATACCACCAATGAAACATCCGAAGCAGAAATCAGGAAAAAAATCCCACTTGATATAACAACAAGTATTCAGAAAACTACACAACACTGAAGAAAGAAATCATGGAAGACACAAACAAATGGAAACATATACCGTGCTCATGGATCAGAAGAATCAACATCAAAGTGTCCATATTACCCAGAGCAATTTATAGATTCAGTGCAATCCCTATCAAAGCACCAATGGCATGTTTCACAGATATAGAAAAAACACTTCAAAAATTTATATGGAACCATAAACGACCCCGAATATCAGCTGCAATCTTGAGAAAGAAGAGCAAAGCAGAAGGGATCACAATACCTGATATCAAACTGTATTACAAGGCGACTGTAATCAAAACAGCTTGGTACTGGCATAAAAAGAGACAGATAGACCAATGGAACAGAATAGAGAGCCCAGAAACAAACCCAAGTCTCTATGTACAATTAATCTTTGACAAAGGGAGCAGCAGCATAAAATGGACTAAAAATAGCCTCTTCAACAAATGGTGTTGGGAAATCTGGACGACCACATGCAAAAAAATGAAACTTGAGCACCAACTTACACCATACACAAAAATAAATTCAAGGTGGATAAAAGACTTAAATATAAGTGTGACACCATAAAAGTCCTAGAGGAAAACATTGGTAGGAAAATTTCAGACATTCCCCACAGTAACATCTTCACTGGTGTGTCCTCTAGAGCAAGGGACATAAAGGAACGAATAAACAAGTAGGACCTCATCAAAATAAAAAAAAACTTCTGCATGGTTAAAGAAAACAGTATTAAAATAAAAAGAGAACCAAAAGTATGGGAAAACAGATTTGCCAATGATACCTCAGACAAGGGTTTGATCTCCAAAATATATAAAGAACTCATACGACTCCACTCCAAGAAGACAAAAAAACCAATTAAAAAATGGGCAAAGGACTTGAACAAACACTTCTCCAAGGAGGACATACAGAGTGCCCAGCGACATATGAAAAGATGCTCATCATTGCTAGCCATCAGAGAGATGCAAATTAAAACCATAATGAGATACCACCTCACACCAGTCAGAATGTCCATTATAAACAAATCAACAAACAAGTGTTGGAGAGGATGAGGAGAAAAGGGAACCCTAGCGCACTGTTGGTGGGAATGCAGACTGGTGAAGCCACTGTGGAAAACAGTATGGAACTTTCTCAGAAACTAAAAATGGAACTGCCTTTTGATCCAGCAATTGCACTGCTGGGATTATACCCTAAAAGCCTTGAAACACCAATCCAAAAGAACCTTTGCACCCCAATGTTCATAGCAGTGTTATTTACAATAGCCAAGTGCTGGAAGCAACCCAAGTGCCCATCAGCAAATGAGTGGATCAAGAAACTATGGTACATTTACACAATGGAATTCTATGCAGCAGAGAGAAAGAAGGAGCTTATACCTTTTGCAACAGCATGGATGGAACTGGAGAGCATTATGCTAAGCGAAATAAGGTAGGTGGTGAGGGACAAATACCATATATCTCTCCTTTAACTGGTACATAAACAACAAAAGAAAAAAGCAAGTGAAATATAACCAGAGACATTGAAATTAAGAACAATCTAACAATAGCCAGAGGGGAGGGGGGTGGGGACTGTGGGGAGAAGGGTTTTCAGGAGCTACTATAAAGGACACACAGACGAAACCAAGAGGGAGGGTGGAAGCAAGGGAGGGAGGTGGGGTTGGGTGGGGTGGGGAGGAAGGGAGGGGAGAAAATGCAGACAACTGTAATTGAAGAACAATAAAGTAATTTAAAAAATTAAGAAAAGTTATAAAGATGATCTCTTTGTCTTTCCATACATAGTTATCATACCCCTTGTTTATCCACCAGCTTGAGACAGAGAAAGGAGACAGCAGAGCCATGAATAGAAGTAACCTGAGTGCTGATTCACCACGTGAAGGAAAGCAGCAAGGAACATAAGTGTAGAACTGCTGTATGACTGAGAAATATTTTTATACTCTGTTAACCACTGGAATTCAGTGGTTATTTATTATAGTAGCTAGGTTACACTAACAAATATAGAGATTTATATTAGAAGTGGGGCACTACTATAAGAAAACACTAAAATTTGTGAGTTGGTTAGCAGCCCAGTTGTGGGTAGCAAATATAGATGGGGATAAAGCTGGAGATTGCTGTTTACCATGGAAAGAGATTTGATGAAACTGTCACCTATGATAAGTTGGAAGGTAGATCACGTGCCTACTAAGACTGTAGCTCTTAGGAAAGTTGGAAAGAGCCAGGCTATTAGGATATGTTGGTTACCTCTTTCTGGAAAGAATAATTGACTAGCCTTCAAGCAGAAATCATAAGGCAATCATTTCATATGACTGTAAAAACTGATCAATAGTTTCCAGGGTACAAATACTAGGAAATTAAAGTAAAAAGGCATCGAAGGCATAAGGAGCACCTAGACTTGTCAATCATGGAACTATACACGGTGGGGCTAAGAGGTTTACAGGTGTTCCTATGGAAAATAATGTAATAATTAATAAATAGCCATACAAGAATAAGCATACTTGTAACTGTAAACCTACTTTTGCCCCACCTACCCTGTGTATGAAAAGGAGAATTGCCTTTCACTACAGGCCTATTATTCAGCTTTCAGCAGCCCTCTCAGTACTAAGACTTGAGCTCATGCTTTCTTTTTTTTAAGAACGGTGGTAGTGAGGAAAATGATATGGGAGCAAGGAAGACTTGAACTGTATCTAGGAAGGGTTTTTGAGTGTTGTTTCTGACAATGAGACTGACAAATGAGTAAGATTTTTGAGGGAACTATTTTTCTGTATTCTCTTCAGTTTTTTGACAGAACTGAATTGCTAAGAAAACCGTGAATCTAGCGGAAAATACCTTGTGACTGAACCAACCCTTAGCCTGCACCTCTAACTTGCTGTAACAGGAAAAGTTATGCAGATTTCCATGCCCTAAAGAGGGCAAACTCTCCTTCATTTTCCAAGTGGGCAGAGCCAAGGGCTCCAGAGTACAATGGCCAAGGTGGGTCCTCCAAGGTAACCAAATCCAGGTCCGAACCCAGCACAGAATTCTTCAAAATGCCTACCTAGCAGGGCCCCATTATTGCCATGGACCATTGATTGTTTGGTGTTTTCCTATTTTCACTTTTTTGATTAGGAGTTTTTATTGTACACATCCTGTCCCTGCTCCATCATTGTATTGGCTTGTTTGTATTAGTTGGAGAGAGAGTAAATTTGTCATTCTAATTTATATGTTACTGCATTAGGACTTAAAAAGAAGACCGCATATTACCTAATGATTCTAGACTTTTAATTAGGTTCAGTAACTAGATGAGGCTTTGTATCACTTCCTTTTAAGACAGGAATGAGTGTTACCATAGACTGAATGTTTGTGTCTCCACAAAATAATTCATATGTTGAAACTTAACCCTCAATGTGATGATATTAGAATTGGATCCTTTAGGAGTTGATTAGATATCATGAAAAGACAGAACCCTCAGGAATGAGATTAGTGCCCTTTAAAAAATATTCCCAAAAGCTTTCTTGTCCCCATGCCTTGAGAGGACACAGTGAGAACATTTCTGTCTATGAACTCGGAAGCAGGTCCTCAGCAGACACCCAATTTGCCCGAGCCTTCGTCTTGGACTTCCAGCCCAACAGTGAGAAGTAAATTTCCATTCTTATGTAAGCCACCCAGCCTACGGTATTTTTGTTAGAGCAGCCCAATGGACTAAGACAAGTATCTGCTAAGAACAGAAAGAAAAATGCAGTGGGTAATTGGTGTTAAGGAGGATCTACAGCAAACACTGCTAACTTTCACCAAATTCATGTCTTCTTTTTCCTGGGCTCAAAGGCTCCCTTGCAGTTAAGTAAACACATGACACCAAGCTACAGCCAATGGAATGTGAGCTGAAGTGACCTGCTCAACTTAACAGACAGAACCCTAAAAAATCTTATACACTTGAAGCTTCAGAATCTTTCTCCTCTCAACTGCTGGCTCCCTCGATCTTTAAGGACCTAGGGGAGGGCAGAGGTGGTATGTTGAAGAAACTTGTGTTCTTTATTGCTGTGTGGAAAAAAGTCCTCCACCCATATACATATGGAAGTAAAGGAAAATAGAGAATAGTGTTTAAAAGCACAGACTTTTGATTCATACTTGAGTCTAATTGCCCCACTCACTATCTGTATGAGTTGAAGCCAGTCAGTATCTTCTCTACACCTTTCCTTAAATGTAAAGTGGACATAATTATAGAACCTATACTAAGGAATTGGCCTGAGGATTGTCACCCTCGAACCTATTATCTTCCATATGTTACATTATTCATTTTATGTGTTATCTGAAGAAACCAGTGGAGCAGTCTGATTTGATTCACTGTTGTAACCCCAGCACCTGGAACAGGGTGTCACACACACTAAGTGTATCACAGATATTTAAAAAATTTATAAGTAAGGCATGTAAAAGACTTAAGGTATCTAGAGCATGGCAGATTTAATGAGTATTACACAGCATCACTATTGAATCAAGACAATGTTATCTGTTACAAAAATACTCAGATCTTAGTATTTTTTTTATTTTGTAACATATTTTTATGGAATCACAATTGTTCTTTTCTGTTTGTTTAGTTAGTGATAATAGACTATAAACATGAAAATAATTGACAAATGAATACATTGTTTTTCATGGTTTACTTTTGTTGAAATATAGTAAATAGTAATAGTAGTTGCAGATTATGTTAATGTAGTTAATAAAGCTACATTAAAAATTATCATTAAGAAAGCATGGTTCTAAGTTAACCCTATGACTACAATGATTCATTTCTGAAAGTTACTACTATGCTTTGAAAAAGGTATCCGTTTTCAAGCTCCACCAAAGCAATGTGGTTTTCAACAACAGGATCTGTTGACCACAGTCTTGATGATGTTTCGGGTGGCCAGTTCTATTTCGAGGAACTATTTTTGCATGTAGAATGTTCAGCTAAATATCTGGCCTCTACCTGCTGGTAACACTTCTCTGTCCCCCACCTGACACGCACAGACATTTCCAAGCATCACCAAATGTTCCTGGGGAGGGTAATTAGTCCTGGCTGAGAACCAGTGGTGTACAGCTTTCATCCTCTTATTTATCTAGTAACTAAAAATGATTTTATGGAGCATTTACTTTGTGCCTGGTGTTATTCTAATACTATGGTTATAATAATGAATAAAACAGAAAGTCTCTCCTCTAACAAAGTTTGCATTTTGGAGGAATAGATATAGAATAAAAAATAAACAAAATGATCCATAACTAAGGTCAGGTAGTGAGAGGTGATATAAAGCAAATAAAGCTGGGAAAAAGGACTGTATTAATTAGTCATGTCTTTTATTTTCTGAATTCTGGTGTTCTGACATCTGGGACTTGTTGATTCTGGAGGTACTGCTCCTCCCTGGTTAGTCAGTTTCTAGAGACAGTAAACAAGTTGCCGGACTACATGCTTTTTAAGTGCAGACTAACCAATCCAGAGCACTTATCCTCAACTACTTCCTCTAGGTTCTTACACTCTGGATCACTCTCCTGCCGTAATCACACCAGGGGCAGGTATCAGACAACTAGGGACAGCCCTTATGCCTCAGAGACTGCTAACGTTATTCAAACTAGCCCGCCCTAAGCTTGTTTACCCTGCTTGTATTACCTGCCCCTTTCTAAGGAAACTACAGTAAAGCTTCTTGCTTATAGTTCACCCGCCCTTTTCCTTTTTCTTGTGACCAGCGCTGTGTTTCTCTGTGTCAGCCCCCATGGTGTGGTTGCCCTCTGCTGGGGGAGCTGTGAGTAAGAAACTAGCTTTCCATTGGCATTATCTCCTGATCTATTGGCTTTACGGTAGCTATGAATATTTTTATTAACACACTATATTTTAAGAAAGGATAAAGAGTAGCAGATTCGGAGAGGGGGAGAATGCCCACAGAGCAGAAAGTACAGCTTTTGAGGCACATTGCATAACAAAGGCAGATTAACAGCCAGTGCCTTCCTGAGGGGAGGAGCTTGGAAGAAGGCTGCTGCCCCAGGGCAAACTGTGTAAGTGGCTGCGAGATGATGCACCAGCAGAAGGACTCAGTAGAGTGACTGGTAACATCGCCCATAGGGGGCAGGGGAGAAGCTCACACTGCCCTTGCATGAGCTGCTGGGCCAGAGGCCCACCCCGGATCCTTGTGCATGGCTGGGAACGCTTGCCCTGACTAAAGATGTCAGCAGAAAGAAGGTTGAAGACACTGGGAGGTTGAGAAAAATGGCAGACACTAATGCATCATCGAAGAGCCAGATATTTGGCTGCACAGGAAGTTCTGAGCCAAGCCTTTAAAACAGGAGCATGCTGAGAAACAGGAGGTCTGCCTGTCAGTTGGTCTGTGGATCTGTTTGTAGGGCTGGAGGTTTGGAGGCCCGTTGGAAACATTCTCAGCACCTCCTACACAGAAGATGGCAACAGAGCTGGCGGCGCTGTGGGTGACCTGCCTGACCAAGCACATAGACACCCTGGTGAGCTGACGGCTGGACTAAAGGCAGCTCCAGAAGAGAAAAAGTGACACTGTGAGAAGGATCAGGCTGATGCACACAGTCTCCTGTGTGATACTTGTAGCTGAACTGTGACTGGGAATGCTGAGCTGTAGACTTCTTGTTTCTGAAAGACAGTATTTTTGAATAGCATGTTTTGAAACTGGTCTGACTTGGCAGAGGAAGGCAGGGCTATTTGTTTTGGGGTGTTTTTAAATAAAAGGAGTAGGACTTAAGCAGAAAGGCTCATGCACTCTCTCTCAGGTGCCTGGTATGGAGAAGTTGCTCTCCTGGCATGGGGGTTCTTGCTACAGGACTTTGAAGCTTGGTGCAAGCTCTCTCCTTCTGGGCTTTTGGAATTTGGACATTCTGGGCTTCTGGCCCTGCTCCCCACATGGACGTGAGTGCTCATGGGTGAGGAGATATGGAACCTACCAGGGGCTTAGACCCCACAGAGGATGGAAGCCCACTCCTGGAGGCAGGGTCCCAGGAAAAGATGCATGCCTCCCTGGGCTCCAGCATCTGGGACACCATGACCCAGTACAGCACGGCGCATGGTCCCTGGACTGATACATGGAGACTGAGGACAGCGCATCGCAGATCTTGAAGGAAAGAGCTGCTGTGAGAAGATGGTGACTTTGAAACCCACAAGCGCACATTCCAGAGAGGATGGAGATCTGTTTGCGCGATTGGCTTAAGTACAGATAAGGAAATGGAGAACTTCTGGGCATGGTTTTGGCTTATACGCTTTTTGGGAGCAAGGGAAGTTTTGGGTCTTGAGGGAGAGCAGGGCTCTAAGCAGGAATGTTCTCAGCATCCACGAGGTTGGAACCTTGTTAAGAAATACCTGTTTCCTTCTAGACAAATTGCTGAGTCATACATAAGGGCACCAAGTGGTCAATACCTAGTTTTCATGGTTACAAGAAGGTTCCAGGCTATAGAACCCACGAAGGCAAGTCCTGAGGCAGAAACATGTTATATGTGTCCAAGGAAAAGCAAAGAGGCCACTGTGACCGGGGCAGAAGGTGTGAGAAGAATTCAAAGTGGTGGAATTGGAGAAATATGCAGGAGCCAGATCACATGGGACTCTGGGGGCCATTGTTAAGTTTCTGTGTGAGTGTGATGGGAAACTAATGTTGTAGGTCTAGTGGCAGGGAAGTACTTAATTCGACTTGCACCTTCTAAAATGTCCTGTAGATGTTATTTAAAGAACAGATTTTAGAGAGGGAAAGAGTGGAGGCTAGGAGAGCAGTTAGGAGGTCAGAAATCACTGTGACTTGAACTAGGGTAGTAGCCCTTGGGCATATACATTTTGAATGTAAAATCAATAAGGTCAGTAGGATGTGCTGTGTAGGAGAAAGATCTTTTTGATCTGAGTAACTGAGGGAATAGTGATACTATTTTCTGATATAAAGAACACCGTGGAAATTGAACAGGTATGAGGGGGTAAAAGCAATATTCAGTTTGGAGCATTGTTAAGTGTTTGATGCCTGTTCAACTTCTAAATATAGATGCTGAATAACAAGTATTTCTGTATATATGTATCACAGGTGTCTCAAAGAATGGGAGGGTTTTCTATACTAAATTTTGGATTCATTAGTACATAATTTTTTTCACAGTTATTGATCTTAGAGACAGAAGAAGGGAGAGAGCAAGAGAGAGAGAAACATTGATGTAAGAGGGAAACATCAATCGGTGGCCTCCTGTACACCCCCTGACCAGAAACTAGATAGCAACCTAGGTATGTGCCCTGACCAGGAACGAAACCCGAGACCTTTCCGTGTACAGGAGGACGCTCCAACCAACTGAGCCACACAGGCCAGGCAGCACATAGTTTTCAAAGCCACTGGGATGGATGAGATCCATTCATGTTTGTGTGCTCTGATTGTAGATATAGAACAGTAAATAAAAATGAGTAGCATGTGTTAGCCTTGGAAAATAGGATGTATACAATGTTGCAAGTATAAAACATTACACACATAATAGAGAATAAAGAAAAGAAAAAATCTGTAGGATTTTTGATAATTCCTAGATAATTAACAACGAAGTTAAAAAAAACAACTTTACTGCAGTCCTCTGCAGACTACTGACAGCTGTCAATTGATCTTTCTGCTTGTTACAGTCCAGATTTATTGGGGGGGAGATACAAAAGACGTGGAATAGCAGTATTTTTCTTCCTTTTTTGTAGCTTTCACTCTATCATCTAAAATAGTAATTAATTAATTTTAAACTCTTTGCCTGGCTCATTACTAACCCCTCCCCCCTTTTAAATTTCTTCCTTTTGGTAGCATGCTAGACAACAGAACTCTCATAGGTAATGCAAAGAGTAATATGGATTCCAATTGGTCTGTGTGGATTAGCCTAATATGGTCCATCTGATTGCTCTTCTTAAAATGCATTGCCAGCATAAACACTAATGAGTCCCTTGAAGCCATTATTGTATAACTTTGTCTCGGTTAGACTGAGTCAAACTCTCCCAGAATGTAGTGCTAGTAAGTTCAGTTTATATCTGAATCCTTTTTCTTGATCTATTTCTCTAGTTCTTGATAGCCTTGAATACCAAAATTACAAAAATGTGAAAGTTTAACACATGTATTATACTAATATAAAATATATTTTATCTGTCTACTTACCTCCCTAAGTACTTTTCTATTTATGTAATAACATTGATGGAAAGTTCATATATTGGTATAGATTTTGAAAGATCAATCTTTTGAAGGCCTGGGAGGTAGTTAGGATGACAGAGTGCTGCTATACATGACATGGTTTTCTATAGGGCTGATAATTCCCAAAAATGATGGGGGGGGGCGGTAAACTAAGGAGGTGGGCTCCCAAGAGTGCAGTGCGTCAGAATAAAGACAAGTTGTTTATAAACTGAACAAGAAACCAGACTCAGAGAAGGAAATTGTGGAGGGTTAAAGCAAATGGACATTTGAGGATACAAAGTAAAAGGTTATGTAAAGCATAAGAGAATAGTTTTATAACTGCAAAAACCTAGAAAATGTAGCTAGGTTTTAAGTATAGTACTGGACAGAGAAATCTGGTTTTCAAGAAAATAAAATTCAGCTATGCTCACATGTGCACAGATGCATATATACTGGAGTGCGTCTTGCTGTACCGACAGTTTATAATTATAGAATACCTGTTTTAAGTGGCCCTCTCTGTGCTTTGCCAAGCAGAGGGACATTTTACCTTTAATGTGGATATGGATGATGTTATCTCTAAGTAGCTTTTTCTTAGAATCCTCTTGCTGAAGTCTCTTGACTGGATCTCTCATTTTGCTGCATGCTTTTGTGATTAATTATTGTCAGGCAAGGTTTAGGCATATTTGAGCAGGAGATGAAGATGTTTAATTTACAAATGAACTGATCTGGAATAGATGAGGTGAAAATTCTTTCCATTGCCCAAAGTCTTTCCTCTGGCAGACATGTGTTTCTTCTAATTAGTTGCTAGATCTAAGACCTACTAAATGAAAAGATCTTATCAAATCATCAAGGATGCCTTTGGTTTTCTTAAGGCAAAAACCCTATGGTCAATTGTTAACCAATCCACTTAATCTTCAACTGATTTCATCCCATATAAATGCAGATACATGTAAACCAATTTGCAAGTCCTCTCAATGGAGGTAGCTCACTCGTCTCCCCCTACTTCTTTAACTCTTCTTGATAATTGAACCAGACAGTAGGCTAATTATTAGTCCATTGGCACTCTTTTATATATGCATGTGGTAATTATTACACTATCATCCTTATGGATTGCTCTTATTGTAATTAACGATTTCCATCGCAATGATCATTGTCCTAGTTGACCTCTAACATCTACTCTTGGTGTACACAGAGTTTAAATGCATGTGGGGAAGGTCAAAGCCAGTTTATAATTAAACCTGTGAACATTATGTTTCTGTTAAAATTTTCTTCTTCTGGGTGACTCAGGATTTCTTTTAGTCAGGGGTGAGCCTGAGAGAAGCAGTACCTGAGCACAGATCTTTGGGACAAAATTTAGGCAGAAGAAGGCTAACAATAGAAGTGCTATATGTAAATCAATATCTTCCTTCAACATTGTCTTAAAAATATGTCAAGCATATTCTTTACTGGGTAGATGTATCAATTTTCTCCAGTTCTAATGCTACATGCGAATTCGCTGTAGGGCTTCCATAATAAATAAATACCATACCATAATCTGGGTGGCTTAAACAACAGAAAATTACTTTTTTCACATATATGAAGTCCAGAAATAGAAGATCAAGGAGTAGGGAGGGTGGATTTCTCCTGAAGCTCTTGGGGGAAGGATCTGTTCTATATCTCTCTCCTTGGCTTATAGGTACTTCATTTAGAGATGGCTTAGAGATTCCTTACTGTGTCATTATTTTTATTTCATCCAATCTAGAAAGGTAGATGACTTTTGATTCACTACCACACACACAATAGTCATAATGATATAGGAGACAGTTAGACAGATGTGAGCAGAGTAGGAACGATAGGCCCAGTGCAGAAGGTCACCAGGACAGAAAGCTCTGGGTGCCTAGCAATGGGCAAAATTGAGAATGCAAGTATTGTAGGGTGGTTCCACACCCAGGGTGACCTTTCCTCCCTAAGCTTATCGTTGGTCATGTGGCTTAGACCTCCTGACATTTCATACAACTGGTCATGGAGTTCAGACCCTCTCCTGACCTTTTCTCCCCTGCCATGTCACTAGTCATGTGGTTTAGACCTCATTAGAGGAAGAACAAGGAGACTGGAGAATAGCATTTTATGACTCCCTTGCATGACCGCCTTCTTAAATATTAAGCCCTCAGGACAATGAAGCTTTGACCCACAATCTTAGGAATGGGTGTGTTGACTATAGCAATAGACTTTCCATTAAACTCAAGACAACATCTAAGCCTCAGTTGTGCTTCAGTTCTACGTCCAGGAGAGAAACAAAACAAGACAAAGTGACACCATGGCTGACATCAGGGCCAGCTATGATGACTAAAGACTCCTTGCTCTGGCACCAACCGATCAGTGGGGAACATGACCTTGTGTAGGGCACACTTGGAAAGCTGATAAATAGTCTATTGAGATCCATCCCTTGGTCCTCCCCTAGGGTCCTCACCTTTGGAAAGCAAATAAAAGCCGTCAAGACTGGACTCTGGTGGCTCTCTCTCTGAAACATACTTGTGCCCTCCCCTCCTTTCTTTTCTCAGTCTCTCTCTCTCTCTTTCTCTCTCTCTCTCTCAGTACACCCATGTCTTTCCCCACCTACTTCTTTCCCCAGGCAAGCCCACACTACCATACAACCAAGCCTTTTCCCCTCTCCTTACCCAGGCATGTTTTCTTTGCCTTTCTTTCTCCTAATCTTCAAGGGCCCTTTTATTGCCTCTGTAACTTATTTCCTGAGCCCATGCAGCCCACTTGGCTCCCTTCTTCTATGGCTGACTTCTACCTCTGTGACTTTCTAAATAAACTTTCTCTTGTATTTGAGTCTTGGCTCTGAATTCTGTCTTAGCCAAACTCAAGGACTAACAGCTAGTTCCCTTTGCTGTTAAAAATAATTAATGGGTTAGAGGAGGGGTCCCCCACCTCCCACCCCAGACATGGACCCATACAAGTTCGTGGCCTGTTAGGAACCAGGCCGTACACCAGGAAGTGAGCAGCAGGCAGTGAATGAAGTTTCATCTGTATTTAGAGCTGCTCTGCATTGCTCACATTACCACCTGAGCTTCACCTCCTGTCAGATCAGCGAAAGCATTAGATTCTCATAGGAGCGTAGACCTTACTGTTGTGTATGCGAAGGATCTAGGTTGCACGCTCCTTATGAGAATCTAATGCCTGATGATCTGAGATGGAACTGAGACAGTGATGCCAGCACTAGGGAGCGGCTGCAAATACAGATTATTATTAGCAGAGAGGTGACTGCACAGAGACCATAATAAATCAGTTGCTTGTGGACTCATATAAAAACCCTATCAGTAAGTGGCAAGTGACAATTAGGCAGCATCTAGTGGCAGGCTATAAAGCCATCCCTCTCCACCCCACACCCCCAGGTCTGTGGAATAATTGTCTGTCATGGAATCCGTCTCCGGTGCCAAAAAAGTTGGGAACCCCTGGGTTAGAGTTATGGTTCTTGAAGCTTAGCATGCATGAAACTCACCTGGAGAACTTGCTGAAACACAGATTGCCAGGTCCTTGTCTCAGAGCTTCTAATTTATTAGGGCAGAAGTTGCACCAGAGAGTGCGCATTTCTAAGATGTGCATGGTTAATGCTGCTACTGTTGATTAGGGAGCACGCTTTGAGGCCAGTTGAGCACTCTTTCTTATGGAGTCTCAGAATCGTTCGCTACACAAAGTTCCATGCAGTCAGCAATCAGAATATTTTCCAATCTTAGTGTAAAACAATATCCCTATGTACTATGCAGATTAGGGAATAGTTCTGTCCCAGCATTTCAGGGGAAATTTCCACTAATTTTGCTAAAATCAGTGTCCATGCTTCTGAAAATCTTTACCAGCTATGCCTTGGAATCTCTAGTTCTTCCAAAAGTTGCTACTGGATTGAAAGACTAGCATTTAAAATTTTACTGAGATTAATTTTAATCACTCTTTCTCTCTTTTAATAACCCATTGTCATTAGTAATTAACACTGAAGATGCAAACATACTAATGTATAATAGAACAACCAAATTAATTATTGAAGCTTTAAGCACCACTTGCGTCCAAATTTCAGTAAATTTTTTGAAGTTGTATAAGGCAAATTATGACTTAAATGAACTTGAATCTAAGTAAGGCGCCATCGAAAATAACGTAAAGCCTTAAAATACTATAGCCTTGGATGCCGGGATACTTTTGCTCTAAAATTGGGCTTATATTTGGAATGTGACTTCCTGTCTTTCCATCCAGAAATTGGCAAGTATAGAAAACAGCAAGAACTAGAGAGGTTTCTTGTGCTTCTTGATATATTTTTCACTGAAGGAGAAAGTAAGCAGGAAAGACATAGAACTTATAAATCTAGGCAGAAAACGAAAATGAAGGGTACTCATGTGAAGAAAAATAATCTGACACAGTTACACTGTGAGAACAGACACCAGATACAGAAATAGACCTATGGGCAATCATAGTCAAGTAATTAGAAATGGTTTTTAAACATGCCTTTCCTTTTGAAAACCCAAGCATTGTACACTTGTGTAATAAAACTGTAGCTCTACTCAACTGAAGCATCTTCAAAAGAACCATATTATGTTAAAACTTTCTTATCTGAATACAGCAACAGTTTAATGCCAACCCCCCCCCCCACCCAAAACAAAACCCTAATCAAAAGAGGAGCCAAGATGTTGATTAAGGTGGAAGATAAAGATCCTTAATGAGTAGTGTCACAGCCGAGTGTACTGGAATCGTTTAGCTCAGAGTCAAGTACACTACTCTCATACATCCTTTAGCTGATTGCCTGACTGACCTAATGACCTTGGGAAGGTGTGCTTGGAAACGCTTGTCAAAATTAATCTCAGAAGTACTGGGATGATAAAGCTCTACAACTGAAACCTCCAGAAATAGGTTGGAAATAGAATATGATTTGGCTGTTGAATTGAGCTTGAGAAAGAACACAAAAAAACAAAGAAATGCCCTCAAGCATGAATAAGTCTTAGTTTAAGACAGTCTCATAACTTTTGCCTGTCGTATTGCTGGTTTTGTAGTTCAACTACAGATTGTTTGATGTCAGGTATTTCTGGTATAGAATTCTTGAAGTGACTGGCTGTACCCATAAAAAGATTATTTGATGACTTATTAACATAGACAATTTAATGTGATTGACCTACATATACCTTCTCTGATGTATGCTGTAGTGATAAATAGAAATAACAAACTAAAGAAGATCAAGTAATCAGGGTGAATGATGGGATTTAAGACATACAACTGGAATTATCAGCTTTCTGACACTACATCCATTTGACCATTTTTAGAGAAGCTAATGCAGATTATAATGTCAAGTTCAATGAATTCTGATTTCCATGGCAACACTTGGGCAATTTAAAGGCACCCACATGGTTATGAAACTTCTTGGCTTCACATTCGGGAGTCAGAGTTTAATCAATTCTCTGTCCTATTGGGAATAGGAAAAGTAGGAGAACATAAAGAGAGTCAGTATCTGCTGACAGCTGCAGTCTGTCACTTTCATTTTTGTGAAGGCTAAATAATAAAGACCTTTCCTGGACCACAGACTGGGATTTTGAACAAAAATTTATCTCTTTTGCTGGTTCCAATAAAACGATGCCACACTTTGGTAATGTAATAAGAAACAGACTTTAGAAAATGTCAAAGAAAATTTTCCTTCTCCTGTTCAGTTAAGATTTGCCATTTCCCCCAATGTACCATAGATCTCCAAATTGCTAATAGAGTTACTTAGTAGGGCTGGATTTATATTGGACAGAATATATACAGACTACTCTATTCTAATCTCTATTATATATTTTTAATCTGACATACTTCTTTTCCCCCCAATTTGCCTCAACTATGTAGTTTGACAATTAGAGCAGGATCATGAAATATGAATAACAATAAAGAGGAGATCACCATAATGATTTGATGTCTTAGTGTATCTTTCATTCTTCAAGAATAACACTAGTACAGATAAGGGCCTTTCCTCGATTACGTCTGTGAAATATTATGTCAAAGATCTCTTTCGTAGCTAGAAGACAAAGTATGATATTTCTATCATATCATGAACAAAAATCCCAAAGATCTGAGGCTAATCAGATCTTTGGTAGTATTTTGGTAGATTATTTTTAGGATTTGTGACTTTGGAGATTCCGTAACATCTTACTTAAACTTTCAGTTTATACAAATGCACAAACTTGATCATTCTTATCTGCAACTTATAAATTAAAATGAATAAAAAGTTTCTTGAATGTATAATCAGTATTATAGAAGAGTCATAACCTTCTACTAATCTTTAAGTATTAAGTGTGAGATCGCTGAAGAATAAGCATCTGTCTTCAACAGCTTTATAGCAGTATTCAACTTTCATTTAGGTCTTGGGCATCTCTATCTTCACTTCCTCTTCCCCTTATGACTAGATACAGCACTTTTTTCTTTTATGAGCAATTTCACTGAAAACCATTCAGGGATTTAATAATAACAGAACTTCTAATAATGGTTCAAGAGAGGCTAGGTGATTCCCTTCTGCGGGAAACAAATATAAAAATGGATAAAATGATCAACGACAACAATATAAGTACATTGGATATTGACTAAAGGTCTATAAAAAGTTTAAAAAGTGTTTATTGAATGATTACAAAAGCTCCAAATAAGAAAAGTGGAAGAGAGTGGCCTAGAGCTGCTCTTCTTCTCTGTCTCTTGTCAACATACATCCACATGAATCCGGAAGGGTGATGTATTAAAAATTGGAAGCTCTTCTGCTACAGGTGTCGATTCTGAGTAAGGAGTGAAAACTTCTGCTGGCAGATCTGTCCTGAAATCACAGGGAAAATCTGCAGCTATCTAGCCCAACATTGCATTCTGGTTGTGGCAATCAGCAGGCCCAAACATTGTTGGGGACAACCAATGAAATAAAAGAAGCAAAGAAGTAGTGAGAGAATCCATTACTCCTAAATCTTCTGTGACAGCTGAACCTTCCTGGGTGAGGAAGACTTTAGAAATCCTGGCAAAATGTGAACGGCAAAGGAGTGGAGAAGAGGGTGCAGCTTTGAATTCATCGCTCAACTCATTGGCAGAGGATAGAAGTCTTATGGGTTTGAAGTGTTTGAGCACAACCTTTGACCATTATAATTAATATGCTGAAAGTCAAAGGCAAAAAAATATCATTTGAGCCACACGTGGAAACAACTCATCACATATGGGGGGACAATGGGCCGATTATTCCTCATCAGCAACAATGAAGTCTAGAAGACAGTAAGATGACATAGTAAAAGCACTGGGAGAGAAAAATTGTCCATCAAAATGCTTTCCCAGCAAAACAATCCTTCAAGAATAAAGGCAAAATAAAGACATTGTCAGAGAAGCTAAAACAAATAATTGTAATTTTTTATTAGCAGGCATCTATTACAATAAAAAAGATTTTAGGGTAAAAAAGTAACTTCAGATGGTAAATTTTAAGTTGATGAGCTCTAGAATATTGTAAATATATGTAGGTAAATATAATATATAAACAAGAATTATATAATACAGGTTATATATCATATATGCAGATGATTTTAGCATAAAACCAAGGTAAGGCAATGAAGCTAATCTGGCTCAACGTTGTTAAATTAGTACTAACCAGAGGCAGATGGCGATAAGTTAAAGATGCATATTCTATCACTAAAACAACCACTGTGAAAACTCCAAAACAGCAGAGTACGTAAATGGTACAAATAGTATAAAATATTTATTTACAACAAAAAGAAGAAATAAAGAAGGATCATAAAGATACAAAAATATGAGATATAAAACAAGCCAAATAACAAAATAGCAAATGTAAGTTGAACCACATCACTAATTACATTAAATATGAGTGAGCTAAACACTCCAATCAAATCAGACCATGTCACACTGGATTAAAACAATGTTTAATGTACTGATGCTTTCTTCAACAAAGTCACATTTAACAATTTTCAAATTAAATCCCAAGAAGAGCTCATTTGAAATGGAATATCCAGAACCTATACTGAATGATGCCAGAAATTGGTGTTATTTTTTGGATACTAAAGATTCAACTCAGAGACTTGAAGTTGCTAGGCAAAGATAAAATTACAGCACAGAAGAGTAGGATGGGTCAGATCCAACAGTGTGTCTCCTTCCTCTGAGTAGTTTTCAATACATCAGAAAGTGAAAATCATAAAAGGAGGTTTATTTGTTTCATTTTCAATTCTTTACCACCTACCTAATTTTTAACAAGAAAAAAAGTCAGCGGCTCTTTTCCTTAGACTATCCACCATCACTTTTACGATCTCATTAAATTAAAAAAATAGATACCTTCACCGAGTGTACAAAATTAAAGTTCCTCTGCCACCAAATCCATTAACCTCTCCAAGAGGACTGTCTGATGCTAGCATTGATAATGCCCATTTGGCTAACATGCTGTGCCGAAAAGAAATGAAGCTGAGACCAGAGAAGTGATAGAAGCAGAAGAGAGAATCTGACATCTGCTTTCTGATCTGCAGCACTGGAGTTTCCTGGAAAATAAACACACCGTCGGTCCTGTCAATTAACCCACGCTACACAAATCGCCAGCTAAATGAGCCTCCGATGATGATTATGTAAAGCATTACGTGGGGCATCTCAGAAAGAGGGCTGGGCAGAAGTGCTCACTTACAGATCTGCTTCAGAACGTTCAGCAGATGTTGCAATAGCCAATTCCAAAATGAAGCCTGGTTACCGTAAGTGTCCTAGTGTTTGAAATTAACTATACAGTAAAAAATGATTTGCTATCTAGGACTTAGCACAGGATTAAAAAAACTGAAGGATTTCAGTAAAGAGGTAATTTCAGGTCACAGAATCTAAATTCTCATTTAAAGACATTTCTTGCCACTATTCTTTAATTGCATTCACTTACACGTATTTCAGGCCTACTGTGTATGCAGAACATTGGCATGTGAATGAATGAAAGAACACAATCTTATCTAAAAGTGCTATGACACATTGTATGAGTTTAATAAGTGCTTTGGCAGAATAAATGAGGTGTTTAGATGCCTTCTGCTTCTCCCTTAACCCCAACACACTTCCTCTCCCAGCCACCTGCCTATTTCGTTTCAGGCAGCACTTAGATAAAAGATAGCTGTATGGTCTTATTCCTTTTCTTACCCTCTTCCTTTTTAATGGAGAGATGGTTGAAAGAGTGTTGACATTTTTTTTTAATAATTACTTTATTGTTGTTCAATTACAGTTATCTGCATCCTCTCCCCTCTCTTCCCCCTCCCCCTCCAACCCCACCTCCCTCCCCCACCTCCCTCCTCCCCCTTGGCTCTGTCCATATGTCCTCCATAGTG